>VYZX01007352.1:3621-17443 GCA_013401335.1 Brachypteracias leptosomus | reverse complement strand
GTCAGTTTTGATGGCCTGCCTGAAGCGAGTCAGCCTTGGTGGCAGTTCTGGCCTTTGTGCGCCCTCCTCCTTGCTCACATCCAGTTCCTCCTGCAGAGCCCCTTATCTGTTCTGCAAGGTCACAGTAGGTGATATGCTTCTTAATGGAACATGCTTGCTCCATTTGTTTCTTTTGCTATGTCTGGCAGACACCTGCTCCCATTGACCCTACTCTTCTTGTGGGTTGCTACAGGAAGGCCGGGGGGCTTGCTGATGAGGGGATATGGAATCCTCTGCTCTAAGAGATTCCTCCTGTTCTGGTTTTGTTGAGATCAGTTCGAAAAACTTGTCAATTCCCCTCTCGCTCTCCCTGATATTTTTTAACCTACTCACCTCTTCCCTGAGTTCCATCACTTCATGTCGGAGCTGTGCCACCCGGCTAAACAGGTCATTAACCTCCTCACACCGCACGCAGCCATACTTAACATTGCCCCCTGTTGTAAGTGAAAGGCTGTAGCATTCCTCACAACCTGAAGTCTGGATGCCAATATCCATTTTGGTGGGTGCTGGGAGCACAGTCTTCCTTTTCCGAGTAGCCATCATCACTGCTTGATTAGATTGCAGCACCTCGTGTGAAGTTGCCCTGAGCACAGATAGAAGCTCACCGCCCCACCCAATGAGCTGCAAACGGCTACGGCACCTCCCAGGGTTTACACAATCACTCTTATCTTGCTCTCCAAGCTTCTTATCATCTGATCAACGGTAGGTGGTGCTGGTTCTGCCCACGCTAGCTCAGCAGCCCGCCCACAAGCTGCCAGCCCCCAGCTCAAAAACCGCTTTTCCCAGCTTTGAAAAAGCCCCCAAAAGAGCTTTTTGATGGCCCTTTTGCCTTTAGATCCCTTGCCCCCTGCAGTTTTACCTGCCTTTAAGCTGTTCTCCGCAGCTGTCACTAGCTTGCATTACACTTTTCACAGCCTCCACTTAATTGTATTATGTCACCATGTCTAAGTTGCTTATCCAAGCAATAAACTACACTTCCAAGCTAGACTTCCTCTAACAGAATGAATTTTTATCTGCAATTATGTATTAAGAATCCCTTTCACTGCAAAAGAATACTCAGACTGCTGCTAGCCCAGCAAGTAGCTAAGCAGAGCTCTAGGGCTTCACACATTTTCAAATAGACTTTCCTAGAGACATCTAGATGATGTGTCTTTTCACTTTCTAGCAAGAAGAGAAGAATATTGATTACCTCAGTTCTTTTTGCCTTGTGTGTTTTAACTCAAGATCTAGTTTAGCTTACAGATATTATTTGTAAGGGTTTCCTTCCTTTCATTAAGTGTCTCTATGTCTAGTCTAATATAATTTTATTTCACACCATCCAAATCTTAGTTAACCTCAGTTTCTTTGAATCTGTGCTGACTCTTCCTTTTATCATACTTTTCTTCCTCTTCATTCTTACCTTCATTTCATTGTTTTTTTTTTCTTACCTTGATTTCATTTTCCAATCCTTCTTTCAGGTAGATTCCTTATCCCATTTGGTACACTGTCTAATCTACACAACCTCTTCATCACTGTTTAACCACCTCCCAAGGCATGGAAACAAAGGGATAGATGATCTCTTAGTCCATCCTCTTTACTTATGTAAATTCTCAGTATGTTGTACGTTATTTCTAATTTCATATGACACAGACTACATTTTTTAGTGAAACAGTCAGTGCTCATTTTGGGTTCCTTGTAAGTAATAATACAATAAATTATATTTTTCTTAAACAGTATAAGTTATGGAACCCAAATAGGATAAGAGTATTACTTTATTTTCCAGTTTAATAATCTGTGCTTAAGTGTTTTTAAGAATGGATGAAAACAAACATGATGAGAAAGTTTTGTATCCTATTGTAATGGATACACTCAACCCCCAAAGGAGGTAAAGTCTTGAGCCATAACTGGTCCAAGAATTCCCCTATAGAGCACACAAAGCAGTCAAGTGAACAAAGAAAGTTGTGGGTACAAGGAGTGTCACACATACCTCTCCCATTGTACACAATTTGACTGTGAGCCAACCACTTTATCTTAACAATAGCCCAAGTGAACCTTAGAATCACAGAATCATTTAGGTTGGAAAAGACCGCCAAGACATCAAGTCCAGCCTTCATCCCAACATCTCCCTGACCACTAGACCATGTCCTGAAGTACAACATCTACTCAGTTTTTTAAGACCTCCAGGGATGGTGACTCCACTGCTTCCCAGGGCAGTCTGTTCCAATGCCAAACCACTCTTTCAGTAAAGAATTTCTTCCTGATGTCCAATCTAAACCTTCCCTGGCACAACTTGAGGCCATTACCTCTTGTCTGGTCCATTGGGACAAGAGACCAACACCAGCCTCACTGCAACCTACCTTTAGGTAGTTGTTGAAAGCAATGAAGTCTCCTCTNTCTTTTCACTTTCTAGCAAGAAGAGAAGAATATTGATTACCTCAGTTCTTTTTGCCTTGTGTGTTTTAACTCAAGATCTAGTTTAGCTTACAGATATTATTTGTAAGGGTTTCCTTCCTTTCATTAAGTGTCTCTATGTCTAGTCTAATATAATTTTATTTCACACCATCCAAATCTTAGTTAACCTCAGTTTCTTTGAATCTGTGCTGACTCTTCCTTTTATCATACTTTTCTTCCTCTTCATTCTTACCTTCATTTCATTGTTTTTTTTTTCTTACCTTGATTTCATTTTCCAATCCTTCTTTCAGGTAGATTCCTTATCCCATTTGGTACACTGTCTAATCTACACAACCTCTTCATCACTGTTTAACCACCTCCCAAGGCATGGAAACAAAGGGATAGATGATCTCTTAGTCCATCCTCTTTACTTATGTAAATTCTCAGTATGTTGTACGTTATTTCTAATTTCATATGACACAGACTACATTTTTTAGTGAAACAGTCAGTGCTCATTTTGGGTTCCTTGTAAGTAATAATACAATAAATTATATTTTTCTTAAACAGTATAAGTTATGGAACCCAAATAGGATAAGAGTATTACTTTATTTTCCAGTTTAATAATCTGTGCTTAAGTGTTTTTAAGAATGGATGAAAACAAACATGATGAGAAAGTTTTGTATCCTATTGTAATGGATACACTCAACCCCCAAAGGAGGTAAAGTCTTGAGCCATAACTGGTCCAAGAATTCCCCTATAGAGCACACAAAGCAGTCAAGTGAACAAAGAAAGTTGTGGGTACAAGGAGTGTCACACATACCTCTCCCATTGTACACAATTTGACTGTGAGCCAACCACTTTATCTTAACAATAGCCCAAGTGAACCTTAGAATCACAGAATCATTTAGGTTGGAAAAGACCGCCAAGACATCAAGTCCAGCCTTCATCCCAACATCTCCCTGACCACTAGACCATGTCCTGAAGTACAACATCTACTCAGTTTTTTAAGACCTCCAGGGATGGTGACTCCACTGCTTCCCAGGGCAGTCTGTTCCAATGCCAAACCACTCTTTCAGTAAAGAATTTCTTCCTGATGTCCAATCTAAACCTTCCCTGGCACAACTTGAGGCCATTACCTCTTGTCTGGTCCATTGGGACAAGAGACCAACACCAGCCTCACTGCAACCTACCTTTAGGTAGTTGTTGAAAGCAATGAAGTCTCCTCTCAGTCTCCTCTAATCCAAGCTAAACAGTATCAGTTCCCTCAGCTGCTCCTTGTAAGACATGGTCTCCAGACCCTTCACCAGCTTCATTATGTTTCTCTGGACCCACTCCAGCACTTCAATGTCTCTCTTATACTGCAGGACCCAAAACTGGACACAGTACTCAAGCTGTGGCCTCACCACCACTGAGTACAGGGGCATGAACACTTCCCTACTCCTGCTGGACACACTATTTTTGATACAGCCAGGATGCTGTTGGCCTTGACCACCTGGGCACACTGCTCACTCATATTCAGCCGGCTATCTACCAGCATTCCCTCAGGTGCTCCTCATAAGACATATTTTCCAGACTCCCCAACAGCTTTGTTGCCCTTCTCTGGACCTGCTCCAGCACCTCAATGTCCTTATGCTGTGGAGCCCAAAACTGGACACACTACTCAAGGTGCAGTCTCAAAAGTGCTTAGTACAGGGGCACAGTCACTTCCCTACTGCTGGTCACACTGCTTCTGATAAAAGCCAGGGTGCTGTTGGCCTACTTGGCCACCTGGGCACAATGCTGGCTCGTGTTCATCTGACTGACCACCAGCACCCCCAGGTCCTTTTCTGCCAGGCTGCTTTCCAGACACTCTTCCCCAGACCTGTTGGGTTGCATGGGTTTGTTGTGACCAAAGAGCAGGACACAGTGCCTGGCTTTGTTAAACCTCATACAATTGACCTCAGCTCATCTATCCAGCCTGATCAACACTCCTGCTAAATTTGATGTTATCTGCAAGCTTACCAAGGGTGCATTTGATCTCCTCATCCAGATCATTGATAAAGATATTAAACAAGACTGGCCCCAAAACTGAGCCATGGGGAACACCACTTGTGACCAGCTGCCAACTGCATTTTACTCCATTTACCAGAACTCTCTGGGCTTGGCCATCCAGCCACTGTTTTAACCTAGTGAAGATTACTCCTGTCTTAAGCCATGAGCTGGCAGCTTGTTCAATGGGATGCTGTGGGAGACAGTGTCAAATGCTTTACTGAAGTCCGGGTAGACAACATCAACCAATTAGGTGGATCACCTGGTCGTAGAAAGTGATCAGGTTGGTCAAGCAGGATCTGCCTTTCATGAACCCATGCTGGCTGGGCCTGATCCCCCAGTTGTCCTGCACTTGCTCTGTGAATGCACAAGATGAACCTCTCCATAATCTTCTTCGGTACCGAGATCAAGCTGACAGGACTGTAGTTCCCCAGATCCTCCCTGCCCTTCTTGTAGATTAGCATCACATTGGCAAGTCTCCAGTCATCTGGGACCTCCCAAGTTAACCAGGGCTGCTGATAAATGATGGAGAATGACTTGGCATTTTCCTCTGCCAGTTCACTCAGTACTCTCAGATGGATTTCTTCCAGTCCCATAGACTTGTGAGTGTCCAAGTGGTGTAGCAGGTCATTAACTGCTATTTCCTGGATTATTAAAGGATTATTATGATATCCATGCCTGTCTTCAAGCTCAAGGGACTAAATACCGTGAGGATAACTGGTCTGACTATTAACGACTGAGGTAAAGAAGACATTAAGTACCTCAGACTTTTCCTCATGCTTGGTGAAAATGTTCTCCCTCGCATCCAATAAAGGATGTAGATTCTCCCTGGCTCTTTTTTTGTTGTTAATGTATTTGTAAAAACACTTCTTATTATCTCTTGCAACAGTGGCTAGACTGATTTCTAGCTGGACTTTCACCTTTCTGATGTTCTCTCTGCATGACCTAACTAGATCCTTGTACTCTTCTTGAATAGCCTGCTCCTTCTTCCAAAGGTAGTAGACTCTCTTTCTCCCAAGTCCAAGAAAAAACTCCCTGTTCAGCCAGGCTGATCATTTTCCCCACCAGTTCATTTTACAGCACATGGGGATAGCCTGATGCTGTGCCTTTAAGACTTTCTTCTTGAAAAAAGTCCAGCTTTCCTGGACCCATCTGCCTTTTAGGACTGTCTCCCAAGGGACTTTCTTAACCAATGTCCTAAACAAGCCAAAGTCTGTCCTTCAGAAGTATTGGTTTTGCTGCCCCTCCTTCTTACTTTGCCATGAGTTGAAAACTCTATCATTTCGTGGTCACTAAGCCCAAGACAGCCTTTGAACACCACATCACCCACCAGTCCTTCTCTGTTAGTAAACAGCAGGTCTAGTGAGACACGTCCCCTGGTGGGCTTCTTTACCAGTTGAGTCAGGAAGTTATCTTCCACACACTCCAGAAACCTCCTGAACTGTGTTTTATTTCCAGCAGATGTCTGGTAAGTTGAAGTCCCCCACGAGAACAAGGGCTGGTGATTTTGAGGCTCCTTCCAACTGTCTGTAGAACACTTCATCAACCTCTTCGTCCTGGTTGGGTGGTCTATAACAGACTCCCAACAGGATATCTGCCTCATTGGCCAGCCTTCTTTGAGCTCTCCCTGCTAGGCAATGTAGCTGCATGGTGGTGATCTCCCTTTCAGGTGAGAAACCTGTCAAAGTTGCTCCTTGAAGCAACAAGATCTTTTACCAATGACAGATTTCTAGATAAGCCAAATTTGTTCAGGTTCCTTCCTCCACTGTAGACACCCATCTCAAGCTAATCCTGCTGCTGTACCACTTTATTGAATTATATTGAGACTTTGTTTCAGGAAACCTACGGTTCAGACTTCAGAGCAAACTAGCATTAGATGCCCAGATGGAAGTCAAGTGACTAGTAGCATGCTGAATGAAAGTCTAATGAAATCCTTGCAGTTAATTCCATTAGCCATAAATCATTGAACAAAGCTGGGACTAAGTCTGCATCCAGCTGCACCTAGACTCCTCTCTGAGGAGTTTAGAAAGCAAGGAGGTCCATTTTCAATTTTATGACTCAACAGGAGGATCTCCCTTACCCTTGTATCTCTTCCATTAGACATAAACCATTGAACAGATCTGAGACCCGAGATTGGACCTAGCTGTTCTTAAGGTCCATCAGGAGTTTAAAAGGCAAGGGAGCCCATTCTGAATCTCGTGACTCAACACAAGGGGTCTCTTTTACCCTTTTGCATCTCTTCTGTGCAAATCACTTTGATTGTAACTTGATTTTCTTTTGTATGTTTCTTCCATGTAGTAAGTAGCAGAGTGAACCTTGACATTGAATTCTTTTAAGTTGTACTTTTACAAATTCATGTTAAAATCACTTTTGCTAATACCATTTATGGTGATTGTATAAGTAATCTAAAACACTCCTTTGTGACAAATTGGCATAGTTGGCAGGATCCTAAATTAAGACATGCAGCAAATTGGCATAGTTGGTAGGATACTAAATCAACCATCTGAGACAGCCAGCCATGCTGTGAGTGTGGAAAAGGTTATGCTTCTGTACATTCTCCTTTGATTTTTAATTAAAACATTTAGATATTGGTAGGCATATAAGAGTATTATTGAAGGTGTGGCTTAATTGTTTATTCTTCCCTTTTCGTTATAAATTGAATGGTTTTAAAAATGCATTAGTGTGAAAATGAGACTCAAAGGTCTGTTCTATAAAAGTCTGTTGAACATTCTGTTCTTAGAGACTCTCTATTCCTGTTACCATGGTTTCAAAATAGAGTCGTCATGGTTGCCTAGTTCTTTTTAGATTTTTAACTCCCCTCGACATTGAATCCACCCTTTGAGACTTATGGATATGTTTTACATTCTCTGTAAGTCTCACCTTATATTTTTCCCAAGGAATTTATCTGTCTTTCGTTCTTCCATTTTAAAAAATTAAAGTAGTTAGTATAAGTAATGTGTTTTTTTTCACAACTCATATATCTTTTTTTAAAAGATGGGGAGGAGCTGGAACACTAGTCAAACATGAGGTGAAGATTGTTTCCACAGAAACCCCCCCAACTAGACAAAAGCAAGAAAAGATATTTATAACATTTTTGTCCAAACTCTTCCATACATTTTGTGATCAATCCCCTTTTGGAAGAAACACATCTGGTTCTATTATCTGGAAAAGAATGAAAAAATATACAACCCTTCATTTTATAATACAATTATATGACAGTATAATTGTCTTAGTTGATCTTTAATGATCCCACCGAAACAAATCTCCACTTGTCCTCAGATTCCAATGGGGGGACTGATTTGACTTGCTTGTAGTGGATCCAGGAATCCAGGAACTGATTCCATCCACCTTCACAGGTCTATAGGTGATCACTAGAACAATGTAAGGTCCTTTCCACTTTTCTTTCAGTGGCTCATTTTTCCAGGTATGGATGTAAACCAAGTCTCCAGGTTGAAAGTTGTGTATGAGTTAATCCAGGGGCAAAGGAGCTTGCTGATTGACACCTGTGTAAGGATGATAAAGCATGATAGACAAACAGCAAATAGTCTCTTAACATACCCTCCCTCTTGATATGCATCTATCACTTTGAGTGTCTAGGCTTTTAGCTGGGTGTGGCTTTCTGTGTAATATTTCTAAAGGACTTACTCCCTCTCTCACTTGTGGAGTGATTCTAACTCTCATCAAGGCAATTGGTAAAACATCTACATATTTGAATTGAGCTTCCTGGCATGGTTTTGAAATTTGTCTTTTAAGAGTCTGATTCATCCTTTCTACCTTTCCACTAGGCTGTGGTCTCCAAGAGGTATGAAAATCCCATTTAAATTGAAGAAATTTCTATATTCCTTAGACCACTTCTGAAATAAAATGGGTATGTTGTCAGAGGAACTCCAAATATACAGATTATCTCCTTTAATAATACTTTAGCAACTTCTCTAGCCTGATTGGGTGTGACAAGGGAAAGCTTCCAGCCATCCTGAAAAGGTATCTACTAAAACAAGTACTGTCTATTCTTTTGCAGCCCAGAGAAACCTATTTGCCAATGCTCCCCAGGAGTAACTCTCTTTTCACTTTCTCTACTGATGATTTTCTTTGTATTTTGGGATTATTTACACAGCAAATTCAACACCTTCTTACTATCACATCTGCACTTGTCTGCATCTTTGGCCCTATGATGTATATTCTAACAATGTTTATCATAGCATCTGTTCCCATGTGCGTTTCTTCATGTAGCTTTTTAAGAAGGTCTTCCATCATTTTAGCTGTAGTGAGGAGCTGCTAATCATCCTTCTGGATTCTTCGAGCATTTTAACATTTCTGTCAATCGGTTTTCCCTCTCTCAATACTGTGGAGGTGTCTTGTTAATTTCTCTACTTGGTTTCAAGGTTCTGTTTTCACCTGGGCCTTTTTCTGGGACACTCTATACTCAGCTGAACTTGAGCAGACTAATTGTTGCTTCCAGACAGCTTTCTTCACTGTCAGCTCCTATGAATACCTCATCCATGTATTGCATCAGAGTGGCATCATTATTGTTAGCTTGCCACAGTTCCAATTCTTTCCCCAAGACATTACCAGAGTAGGGCTTTTTTTGAATACCTGACGGAGCACAGTTGAACACAGTAGGACCTTTTGTAATGAAAATTGTAGCCTTCTGTAGATGATTAGAATTGTAATGAGATAACCTTCTGCTGATAATTAATCACCAATTTATCCTTCTTTGTAACAAAGACTTATTTGCAAATAAAGACTTATTTATGAGGAAACCTGATAGTGCCTAGCTCCATGGCCTTGGAGTGTTTGGATAATGGATGAGCAGGGAGACTTGATGTCACCATGCCCCAAGAACAGATAAGGGCGAAATTGAGACGAAGGAAAAACAATGATTAAAAGAAGAAATAGTGGGCAAGACCATGTTAATTATTTCCTGGGAAGGGGTGGTGAGATGGAGTCTGTTGTAAATAAAATGTTGGGCCAAACAGTGTGGTAGTAGGAACCCTTATGTTGGAAAATCCCCAGGGTGACCCCAGTGTTGCTAATAAAGAATACCTGCTTAACAGTAAATACGTTTGCTGTTGAGTCAGTTTCTTTATTTCACTTTCTTTCCATTGTGGTATTCTCCTGTTGAAAGGTAGAGATTGTTTGCTTTGTTTGTCCACTGGAATACAAAAGAAAGCATCTTTCAGGTTCAAAACAGTAAAATAAGCATATGTTTCGGGTACTGAAGCTAGCAGAATATAGGGATTTGGCACAGTAGGGTGTATGTCCGTGGTTATTTGATTTATTGCTCTTAAATACTGCACTAGTCTATACTTCTCAGAACAAGCCTTCTTTATGGGTAGGAGTATTGAATTCAGATTAACATTCCCTAAGCAGCCTGTATTGTACCTCCAATTGTACACTCCATAGGTTGCAAGAATGTCTGCAAAGTTTTCTTTCTCATTGCCTCAATGATCAGTATTGTAGCTTTGTTTAGGGGATCTTTACAAAAAGTCACTAGTGAATGAGTAGCTCCACTATCTACCAAGAAGTCTATTGTTTTTTTCCTCAGCTTTACTGGAACCGGGGAATCTGCTGAGGATGCTTTAATGTTCTCCCTTAGTCCCCTTCATTCATTCTCTGAATCCTCTAACATCATTACCTTGAGACATTATTTGGCACAGGCAATCCTCATTCTCCTTTAGAGGACAAAATAAAATGTTGCTTTAAACTTCTAATTTAACTTTTATGAAATACCATTTTTTGCTGAAATACAACAAAAACTGCTTCAAGTCTGGAAATCTTAAATCTCACCTATCCTGGATTAGATCTCCTTCCAAGTGGGTAAAAATATGTAGTTTTCTTAAAAAAAAAGAGAGAGATTTTGTCTATTTGCATAAGACCTGCTAACACTAGTTAATATGATAGCCTCATAAAATAATAATAGAGCTGTTTAACATCAAAGATTAATCACCTAAATAGCCAAGTTAAACAGTAGTTTGTATTATATCACTTTGGCAAATATTTTTCATTTGTAGGTTTCTGAAACTCAGGATGAAGTCAAATTCAACCTTAATTGAAGTTTGTTTTACTTGTCTATCTCAATGCCTAAACTATTGTACAGAAGACTCACAGAAAAATGTAGATGGAAAAAAACTATGTGGTCCTCCTGCCAGGCCAGGATTACATCCTCTAGTAGTATCTTAGGTGCTTTTGATGGCTGAGTTGGGTATGATGCAAATGGTGTGCCTGCAAAACTTTTCTGTTGTTCTGTAGAACTCAGAATTAGGAATTTTCTGTCTCTTCAAGCACTTTCTGATTTTTGTCCATTTAAAATAAGTATTTATACTTCCTACAGCTATAATTTATATTGTATTCTTATCTTCCTGGTACTTGTGCAGTCTTAAAGGAACCTTACTTTCCTCCTAGTGCTTTTTATGATTGTCTTGAGGCATAAAGCCTGAGATTCAGGATCTCTGCATTCTGATCTTTGACACTTTTTTGCTTTTTACAGAATAGATTAAATCACATTTAGATCTATTCTTTCCCTTTCCCTATGATGAAGAATTAATCAAAGAAAAGGGAAAGTAATAATGAATGTGAATGTTTGTGACTCAGAGAGTAATAATGACTTTGAGTCTGTCTCTGACACCTGCCCCCTGCCCCCTTATAACTCTCATCTGATAAACCTCAATGGATTAGAGTGGGTAATAAGGGAGAGAGCAGCTAAATATCAATTGGTTTTGTATACTATGTTAAATTTGGAACCTTTAGCCATTCTGTCATAAAGTTATTTTACTCCTAGCCATGACATTCAGGGAGCAAGATGGGATGGCAAACACAGAAGGGGTGCCTACTCCTAGAATTTTAAAACATTAGAAGAAATTATCATGGATGGTAACTTGTCTAGGCTTCCATTGTTGAAGTATCTTTCTTACATACTGAGCTAAATTCTCATAATGAGTGATATGAAGTCCATTTGTTTTGACAAAGAAAATGTGTAGCAACAGTATGCACAATATGCAACTACAACATCTATTGATGAAAACTCATTCTCACGGGTATTACTAATTGGATCTTTTTCTTGCAAGACTGGAAAAAGAGTTGCAGCTAACTGGCAAGATGAAAACACCCATTCCTCTCTGTACTCTTATCTTGGCATGACACTGTGCCTGTGCCTGAGCTTCTTCAAACTGCAAGCAAGGACAATCTTTTAAAAACATGAGTCTTATTCTGATTTCAGAGGTAATAGGAACAGCACCTAAAGTATTTGTAACTAGTGGGGTGTCTCCGTTTAAGGCTCNCTAGGACAAGGGTTTTCTTTGTCCTTTGTCCACACCTCTCAGCCTTTGTGAGAAGCAAAGTTTAAAAACATGGGAAGAGTGAAGGTATTGAAACAAAATGTGTCACAATGGCTCCTGCAAATGTATAAAGCATTTTTTCATATACTCTTCTAGTTCTTCCAATGTACTCAATGTAGCAATCTTCAAGAGCTTTACAAGCATAAAGGAAGCAGCATAATGTGTCTGCTACATGTTTTTGTCTTTCTGTTTAAGAGAAGAATGGGATTTAAGGAGCTGAACCTCTTACTTGCTAATATCTGTACATGAAAGCAAGTGGGAAATGTTTCTTATCACATATTATTTTACCCACAAAAAAACATTTGTAGCACTGTCATCACCAGACAAGCACTTTTAAATGCATTTTTGCTTTGAGAAGACACATGCATAATACAAGTAGAGTTTACAAAATGAATTTTAAAACCCCTTGTGAATAATGTTTGAATTCTGTGCGACTGTCTTAAAAAACCAAAGCTCATGGTGACTGTACAAGTATTTGCAAGCTTTCCATTTTCTTTTCATTATTACTCTTCATACTTTTGGCACATACTATACAAGATCATATTAACTGATGGTATAGCATCATACCATGTTTTAAGAGATTACTGTTTTTTGAGTGAAGAGCTATTGTCAGTTTTGCTAGTAATTATTATATCTCTTTTGAAACTCTAAGGGCAGGGAAGGACATGTTGTCAAAAAAAAGTCAAATGCAGGGGACTTACCACACACCAAGACTGATGTCCTTGAAAATACAGTGCCCACCAAATTAAGACTGTTAAAGGCCTGTTAAAATGATTACAACTTGTGCCCAGGTAATGGAATAGAAAACTGGAGTTTTTAGAGCCTTGTTCTTCTAAACATGTGTAAAAAAAATATCTTAAATTTCTGCCCTTTATTCTTACATTTCCCTCCTCCTGTCACTTCATAGATCTTCATGCATTAAACACACTGTCCTGTGGAGCTGATTAACAGGGTATGAGGAAAACAAAAAAAGGAAATAATTAAAAGACCATAGCAGTTTGAGAAGTCTGTGAAAGTAAACTATATCATCTATCTTCTGCAGATCTTTTTCTAATTTCTGAAAGAACCCTCCTATTTCTGTTCTTTACTTTTTCATTTCTACAGTGTACCATAAGCTTTTCCTGTTTCTATTTGTCATCTTATTTAAATATTTCATTTGAGGCCAGTGACCTGGCCTAGGCTTCCATATGCATCAAAATGACAAAAATCTTGAATCACTCTCTGTTTTCCTCTGCCTATTCACCCTTCTGCTTACAAATTCTGGAACCTGAAATTATGTGTTGGTACTGTCATCTAAACATGCTTGTACTTTTCAAATTTTTCACAATATTTCCACGTAGACACATGCAGAGGCTTAGATCAAGCACTTAGCCAGGAGGAGCCTTAGTTGACCTAAGCACAACCCAGATAATAAGTGAATGGAAAGTGAACTGACCAATGGATATCCCCAACTTGGCTCTTCTTTATGAGTTAGGATGCTCTGCGCCTATCTATATTGTCTGGCAGTAAAGTCAAGGAAGGATTCACCCATGGAACGCTGTGTTCTGATTTGTGCCCTTATAATTTCTTGTGGGGCTAGGATAGAAACTGTAAGCCATAGTGCAGGAAGCAAAGTGGGTGCCTGCACAAATGTTTATAAGAAAGGAACTTCTTAAATTGGCTTTTCCATTAATGAAAGTGTATGAAGATCCTTACCTTTAGAATAGACAAAGGAGTTTTTGTTGGCTAAAATAATATAGGATATTTTGGGCTGTAATCCTGCTCCAGGATATCCTTACTGGGAAAGATGAAATGTCTGCATACAACCATATAACAATACACCCATGGGACTTAGTGGAGGTTGTGCAAATTAATTCCTGTAAGAAAGGCAAGGAAAAAAAGATACCTTTATGTCTGGGCTGGTGGGAATTAGGGTTTCTCCCTCCAAAAATGTGGCAAGACCACTAGTCCAGCTGAATTGCATCTAAACCAGCGCACACAGCATGGGCAACAAGCAGAAGGCACTGGAGGCCATCGCGCCGCAAGAAAACTATGATATAGTTGCCATCATC
>VYZX01007351.1:30657-49792 GCA_013401335.1 Brachypteracias leptosomus | reverse complement strand
TTCTCCTTTGGGAAAGGTGTCTCTTATTTAAGGTCAGCATTCCCGGTGCTGTATAGGTCATCCCAATATCAAAAAACCCAAATTTGTGGTGGTGACACCAGCCCTGGATCCACATGTTGATGTGGTGTATTCTTCTGTTCCCTCCATTGCTGTTGCTTTCCGCTGGAAGGAGGGATGAAAAAGTAACCTGTGCTCCTGACTCTTTCACCAGCCCTCCCAAGGCTCTAAAGTCTCTCTTAATTGTTCTTGGAGTACATTCTACTGCTTCATCTCTTCCCACATGAAAAACCAGAAAGGGATAATAGTCAGAGGGTGTCACCAAGCCAGAAAGTCTCCTAAATAACTGTTGTTTACTGAATTTAACCTAGATGCCTCCTTAACTTTGGTATTGATGATGCACAAAAAAAAAAGTACAATAGATGAGTGAGTACAACAAGGACTATAGCAACAGAAAGGTAGGTTACTGTTAAGAGGAAAATATGTGTACATCACTTCTTGAGAGTGTAATAGAATTTTATATAATAAACATACAAATGTCTAGCCATGCTGTAAGAAACTGACTTTATTGCTACATTTAAAATTTGGAGGAAGAAAAATTCTGTAGATGCTACTTCATTTATATTATGTAATAAATACATTTTTAGCAAGGCATAAAAGACTGAAATTAAGCTAAAGTTTTAAAAGAAAACTGATTGTGGAGTGGTGCACTTTGCACCTGAAAGAGTATTAATAGAAAAGAAAGTAATTAAAGACAGAAAGACACACACACACACAAAAAAATCAAAGGTATGGTCTCAGAGCTTTAATTGCTCTAAAGGAGTATAGTTCAACAGATTGTAATGGGACTCTGCTGATTTCTATTCAATAAAGTTTTGATACATAAAGTTAAGTACCAGGTTGTCATAGAAAAAAGAAAAATGCTTGTCTATTCCTAGGGCTTGCTTTTACAGGCAGTCAATGCTGATACTGAGCCACAACTAAAGTACAACAAATAAATGGTCTCACCAGCTCCTTCTAAAGAAGGTGAGAAGATAAAAATTGTTACTCTTTCAAAGTTATGGGGTTTTTTAAACATACGCTTCTTGAATTCAAGGGTTTTAGCACACCTCCTTGTTTGAAGGGTACCAGTAAAGGTAAATAAAGTTTGCAGTTGTCGTAGACAGTGTTCAATAACCATTTTTTTTGAAAGCACATATGCCAGGCTTTGTTGGTTTTTTTCATAATTTCCAGTGTTTGTTGTTCTTTTCTAGATGATTTCAATATATGACTTTATTGAATCATAAATAAGGGCTACTGAGAACAAATGCATGGCCAGAGCAATGTCTGGTATGTTCAGAACTGTAGAATTCTGCCCTTACGAAACTTTCTGAAACCACAAAAATTGTAACAGAATAGCAAAGGGAAGCAAAATTATTACCTGCAATCCTTGATTTTTTAAACAGAAAGATACTGGGGTTTAGTTTTAGTCTAAGATGAGAAAGATTCTTCTGTGCATCAGTTAAAGTCCTGACATATGCAATGTTCTAATGTAAAAATGGCCTGTATGTAACAGCCTACTTTAGTCTAAACAACCCCAGTTCTCTCAGCCTCTCCTCATAAGACTTTTTTTCAAGACCCTACCTCGGCTTCGTTGCTCTTCTCTGGACCTGCTCCAGCACCTCAATGTCTTTCTAATATTGTGGTGCCCAAAACTGAACACAGTACTCAAGGAGTGACCTCACCAGCTCCGGGTACAACGGGACAATCACTTCTTTAGTCCTTTTGGCCACACTATTCCTGATGCAGGCCAGGATGCCATTGGCCTTCTTGGCCACCTGGGTACACTGCTGACCACCACCCCCAGGTTCCTTTCTGCTGACCAGCTTCCCAGCCACTCCTCCCCAAACCTGTAGTGTTGCATGAGGTTGTTGTGGCCCAAGTACAGGACTCAGCACTTGGCCTAGTTGAAGCCCATATGATCCAACCTGTCCAGGTCCCTCTGAAGGGCCTCCTTACCCTCAAGCAGATCAACACTCCAACATAACTTGGTGTCATCTGCAAACTTACTGAGGGTGGTCTCAGTCTTCTCGTCAAGATCATTGATAAAGTTATTAAGCAGGTGTTGTCCCAGCACTGATCCTTGGGGAACACCACTTGTGTCTGGCCACCAACTGGATTTAGCTCCATTCACCACCAACTGTCCAGCCAGTGTGTGACCCAGCAGAGTGTACACCCACCCAGGCCTAGGGCAGCCATTTTTTTCATTAGAATGCTGTGAGGAACAGTATCAAAGGCTTTTACCCAACTGAAGTCCAGATAAATAACATCCACAGCCTTCCCCTCATCCACCAAGTGGGTCATCTTGTCATAAAAGGAAATGAGGTTCGTTAAGCAGGATCTACACTTCATGAACCCATGCTGACTGGGCCTGATCACCTGGTTGTCCTGTAAATGGTGTGTTGTAGCATTCAAGATGATTTGTTCCGTGACCTTTCCTGGCACCAAGAATTTTTTTTATGGCAACTTGTTTCAGTGTCTTACCACCCTCATAGTGAAAAATTTCCTCCTAATTTCCATTCTAAATCTATGCTCTACCTTCCACCAACTCATACAGCACTCTTGGGTAGATTCTATCTGTCCCCATAGACTGTGTATGTCTAGTTGGTGCAGCAGGTCACTAACCATTTCCTCTTGGATAATGGAGGCATCCTTCTGTTCCCCATCCCTGTCCTTCAGCTCAAGGGTCTGGCTACCCAGCAAACAACTAGTCCTGCTATTAAAGACTGAGGCAAAGAAAGCATTCAGTACTTCAGGCTTTTCCTCATCTCTAGTCACTATGTTTCCCCCTGCATCCAACAAAGTATGAAGATTCTCCCTAGTCCTCCTTTTGTCATTAATGTATTTATAGAAGCATTTTTATTGCAATAACTAGGTTGAGTTCTACTCAATTACATGGTAGTTTTATTTTTAAGTATTTTCCAAAGATACAGAATTTCCTATAACATAGCATGCTTTCTTCTCCTTTTTTATTTGTCACTGAACATGTCTCAACAAGCTCAAGAGGTGGGCATATGTGAACCCCATGAGGTTCAACAAGGCCAAGTGTAAGGTCCTGCATCTGGGTCAGGGTAATCCCCAGTACCAATAGAGGCTGGGGAATGAAGGGTTTTGGAGCAGCCCTGTAGGTACTGTTGGATGAAAAGCTGGACAATGTGTGCTTGCAGCCCAGAAAGCCAATCGAATCCTGGGCTGCATCAGAAAAAGTGAGGCCAGCAGGTTGAGGGAGGTGACTCTGACACTCTACATTCATTTTTTAAAATGAAAAATATAGTCCAAATCCTCATATCCTCTTTTTTTTTTAAATGCTTGAACCTTGAATTTGGATAAATTATTTTGCTTGTAATTAGAAACATATTTCTACAGATACTAACAGCTTGCATGTGTGTATTTTCTTTAGGTCAATCATTTTTAGAAGTATACTTCAAACATACTTATTTTGAATTTATTTGTAAAGCAATTTGATATAATATTGTTCCAGTACAATAGGACATTCTGATGGATTTATTTTTTATATTCTTCATCTTTTCAGTAAAAATACATTTCTTTCAAGTGAATTCAACATTGAGAACAAAATATAACCACTAGTTATTTTGTAGTCTTCTTCTCTGCAAATGTTTAATTGATTTAGGCTTACACTTTTACACAGAACAAATAAACTAACAGATGCAAAATTTGGAAATTCAGGAGTAAAACATGAGAAGACTCTTTCTGCAGCAGAAAAAGTAATATGAAAGATAATACTATAATGCATATAGAAATTTTTATATAATTTTAAGAATAATTTGGATATCTTTATAACATTACAAATTTCCTGCAGTATATTTTAGCATGTGCAGTTTACTATAGAATGATCAGCCAAGTCTAGTAATCAGTGTCTTCACAATTGAGTAGCCCTAAGCGGATATGAATAATGTAATTCTAGAATTCTCTGAGTACAGTTCTCAGACTGTACTATAAAAGAAAATTTTCCTTTTAATATGATAAAAATATAATATTAAATCTGCTAACTTGTAATAACAATAATATGCCTTTAAAATAATTCCCAGAAAAGGCATTTCAAACTTGTATTTTTATGGACTTTAAGTCAATAAATATTGATAGCATGACTAACAATTATCTTTAGTGAAACAAAAAATATTTTCCACTGAGAAGAAAGAATTTTTCCACTTTATTAACTAACATCACTATTTCTCCCAAACAATTAAAACCAACAGAAGCCATGACATTCCATACACTTGTAAATATCAAAGAATCTGAAGTGACAATAAAAATGTGCAATTTGTAATCAAATCCATAAGTATTTACCAAAAAAAAAAGCCACAGATTTATAGAAAACCAGGTCTCAACATTCTTACATTTAGCTAAAGGAAAAAAACCTGTAATTTCAACTGATACTTAGAAAGCTTTGTTTTGACACAATCACATAACTGTAGTTAATAAGTATCAGCATCGAGGTTGTTAGCTTTACTCCTATATGATCAAAAGAAATTTTTTTCTTGGGATGCTTTGAGGAGAATATTTTAATTTGCTCAGAAAATGAGGTTACAAATCTGGTACTGTTGTTTTGCCTGATTCTTGCCATAGATGTTGTTACCACTCTGGGTAATTCCACACTCAGACGTTATTAGCCCTTAAACTGTCACGTACCTAAAGTGTGTGTGCTACTTCTAGCTTGAAACACTAATTTCCTTTTTCCTGGGAACAGATAGTGCTTATTGATATGGTGAAACAAGTAATTTAAGATACATACAAATAATAAAACATTGTTTATCTTATAGCGATACAATGGTAAGTTGAATAAATTTACCCATGTAGGAAAAGGAATATCCATTTTCATGTTAAAATGTCAGCTGGCAAGTTCAAACCCACTGTGATATCTCAAAAGCTAAGAGCCTAATTAGATTTCTCCAGAATATTGCTCTGATTATCAAATGTGGAGATCGTTGTCGCTCTTATTTTCTTTATGGTGTCAATATGCAGTTTTTCTCTTTGCTAAGGGATTGAAGAAGATTTTCTGGAAAAAAACTGCTGCACTCTCAGCAAGTTTGTGGATGACACCAAGCTGTGTGGTGTGGTCAACACACTGGAGGGAAGGAGGGAAGGGATGCCATCCAGAAGGACCTTTCCAGATTAGAGAGGTGGGCTCATGCCAACCTCATGAAGTTCAACAAGGCCAAGTGCAAGGTCCTGCACCTAAGTCAGAGCAATCCCAAGCACAAATACAACTGCACTTGAGCCAGAAAGCCAATCACATCCTGGGTTCCATCACAAAAAGTGTAGCCGGTAGGTCAAGGAACATAATTCTGACCTTCTACTCCACTCCTGTGAGAACTCAACTGGAGTACTGTGTTCAGCTGTGGGACCTCCAGCATAGGAAAGATATGGATCTTCTCAGGTGGGTCCAGAGGAAAGCCAGGGAGATGATCAGGGGACTGGAACACCTCTCCAATGAGGACAGGCTGAGAGAGTTGGGATTATTCAGACTGAAGAAGAGAAGGCGCCAGGAAGACCTTATTGTGGCCTTCCAGTACTTAAAGGCAGCCCATTGGTAAGCTGGGGAGGGACACTTTATCAGGGAGTGTAGTGATAGGATGAGAGATAACAGTTTGAAACTGAAAAAGGGTAGATTTAGATCAGATGTAAGGAAGAATTTTTTCACTCTGAGGGTGGTGAGTCACTGGAACAGGTTGCCCAGGGAGGTTGTAGAAGCCCCAACACTGGATTTGTTCAAGACTAGGTTGGATAGAGCTTTGAACAAACTGATCTAGTGGAAGGTGTCCTTGCCCGTGGGAGAAGGGGTGGAGCAAGATGATCTTTGATGTACCTTCCAACCTAAACCATTCTATGATTCTATGAGAGCACACTTATATGCTGTCATCCTTCATCCTTGTCAAAGGAAACATTCTTCTATGTTTGGGGATGCAAAGGAAACAAAGTTTAACAAAAATGAATTTCATACTCAAGGAGACAGTCACAGATCACAAAAATGCAAAAATGGGAAACAGTGGGATTTGAAAGGCCTCAGCTTCACAGAGCAGTTTGGTATTCGTACTGATGAGCCCAGGCTGTTTTAGTTTTTAAGCCAACACCTCCAGAGTGTACACTGCACTGCAATCAGAGAGGTAAAGCTCTATCTCCACCTGGAGTGGGAACCCAGAGTCAGCTCTTTAAAAGTCCTTCCTTGTATAATGTACAAAGCAACTGTTTTAGAAAGAAATACATTGCTTTTCTTCAGCTTTCTCCTGAGTATATTAACTGGGGATTTTGCAAGTATGGAAAAATATTGTTTGCATGGTTCTGTCTCTTGAGATTTGCTTAGGAATCATTTCATTTTCTATCTCCCTGAACAGCAGGGTTCACACTATTTTCCCAGAATATGAGGGTGCTTTTAACATCAGCAGTATGCTTGAAAATACTTAATCACTATTAGAAAATCCTGTGATATTAAGTGATGTATTTTGCAAGGAGATGAGGCAGAGTAAGGGGACCTGAAAGTAAATTGTTTTCATTGTTCTCTAGCCTATAAGGAAGAAAAGCCATGTTACAAAATTTACTTCTTAAAACTTGATATGTTATTTTAGTTGGGGTTTTGAGATTTTTTTTTCCTAATTTAAATTTATGTTTGCTTTATGCAAGGTTACGGTTAAAATAGCCCTCTTTTTCTAAAGACTGGAGGACTTATTATAATTGTATTTCAATCTGTTTCATTGTAAATTGAAGCAGCATCTACAATAGTACTAAAACTGATGCTTGTCATTCAAAAAATGCCATCAGAAGCAAGAGTCTGAGGCTACAAGGATAACAAAACATAACCTAGACCACAATTCTGTCTTCGTTTGAAATCCTAAAATACCCTCCTGTTTTTAAGGAGTATCTTATAAGCAAAATTAATTTGTGAACATCTGTTCACTACAGGATAGAAGAAGGGGTTTGGACAGAATATATTTCATGTTTATTGTGTGTTATTTAGTACAAGCTGGCTCTTTAGAAAATGAGTTGTGCTATAACATTGGTTTTGAGGTAGATGTTTTATTTCTTTATATTATACTGTGTGAATAAATGAAAACTATGATATTACTATAAACTAGTAGAATGCAAAATTTTGTGGTGTGCTTTTCAAAGACATCTAGCACTTAAAATGCTAAGGGCTTCTTTAAATTCAATCCTTCATCAAAATACTGAAGGCACCTAAAAATCTGGTCAGCCTGAATAGTACTTACTAGATGCATCCCTAGCCTTGGCCTGGTTATTCTGCAGAATTCAGTTCTTGTGCTGCAAAGGAATGTAACTTGTCTGATTGTTATAAACACATAAAGACTGTAGAGAACTTAGATATAACACTTCTAAATCTCAATTACCTTTGCAAAATGACACTGAAACTAAGTAAAACCAATTAGGATATATTTTCTTATGCCTGTCAGTGTGAACTAATAAGTTTCTGCTATGGCTTCGATTAGCCCGTCAGAAAAAAACAGATAACTCAGTAGCCCATGGAAATAAAAGACTTGATCCAAAGTCTCTGCAGAGATACAGTATTAATTCTTTTGTCACTATGCAGCATCAACAGATTCTTTTGAACAGGAGTCAGTACTAATATGAATGAAATCTAATTCACCTGGGTAAGATAATTTTGTTACTTTCTGAACACAGACTACCAGCATGAAATCAACCAGAGAATTAACAAATCTAACACCTTACAGCTTTCTAAAAGGATCTATTATTGCATTTGTCCAATTGATAGTATCTTCTTTACAGAGTGAGGAAACTAACATGATTATACCAAAAGCATAGCCTCATTAGTCCCCTCAGAGAATTAATTAACCTCTTTTATCTGGGAAACAGTAATAATCTTCTTAAGTTATGAGTTGCTGTGTTTAATACAGCCATGTAGGTCCAATAAATGTAATGAATTATTAAGTTTTGGAAAACCTAGTAACACATTTATTTTATGTATGAATGAAAGGAGACACCTCAGAAAGTGAAAACAAAAAACACAAGATGTTTCCTTTATATGGGTGAGACATGCAAGCATGTATAATTTCTTTCCCATATATTATTAAGAGTCTCACAGAATTTTATTATTTAACTCCAGTATTTGAGCCCTTCAAAAATCAGTGATCCAAATTCACTAAAAGATAACGAATTTAACTGTGATTTAGAATCTCAAGAGTGCAGCTGAAAAGCTAATCATTTTGCATCAATTTTGTTTTCTTCCTAGAATGTTTGACCTCACCGGGTACAGAGCTTAGGTAGGAAACAAAGTGTGAACAATCCCTGCAAAACTGTACTTTGACTAGTGTAGCATACTATAATATCTCTTTTCTGGGCAAAATAGGGCAGTCCATTATTCAAAAAAAAGTCAGGGTAAGCTTGTCAGAGGATAAGATTAAGAATACATCTTCAGTTGAGCACAGCATGGAGAAGTCCAAATTGTGAAACCTCAACCAGAAGCAATATAGTCATATCATCATAAAGGTGCACCTAATATTAGCCTCCTGCCAGAGCTGCACCATGCAATAGTCCCTTGCTTGGCAACAGCTCAGATGTCACCACGTTGTGCTTCTCCATGCTATGAAAGAGGTATGATGGAAAGCAGCACAACTCGCTCTGACCGAGAGCACAAATGTTGAAAAAGATATGGATGAAAAATAAAACAAGGAAAGGAAGAACTGAGACAGAAGACTTTGTTGGCTTGCAAACAACTGTGGAAGAAAAAGGCATTAAGAGAAGAAATGAAACAGCTTCTATGTATCAGAACAGCTAGCGTCACAGATATACTTCCAATTCAGAAAATCAAACTTTAACCAAGAGCTCATTACAGCCAAGAGGTCTATTGGGAGCTGTCACGTCTTTGACAACTGATGATGAGGGTTGTGTTATTAAGTCAGCTGGAATGCATAAGGTTCCAGAACCTTTTGATGGATTTATCAGCATCAGGTCCATGCTACAGGGAGCTTTTATTTCTTTACAACAGCTTTATGAAATAATGAAGTCAGTTTCATTCTGATGCTTTCCCAGCAGTTTTTGGTGTTCATTTCTATAGGTATTTAAAGATACAATGCGGCATAAATTCTCTATGACTGAATTCAAAGAGAAGAACTCTGACTCTTGGCCTAGACTAACACTAACTACAATTGAATTCAATGTCTATCACTTCCAATAGAAATTAAGGGCAAAATTGGCAAAATTCAGCTTTGAGTAGCAGGTTTGCAGGTAATACAGAAGAGGAATCCTTACTTATACCTTCCCTAGAGAGGTGTCTGCCTCAGTAACTAGTTCACACTGCTCTATATTGCTGTTTTTCATCTTTTACAACTCTCTTGGGAGACTGTTTAGCACGAGAGAGGGTGGTGATATGCAGCGTTTTTCCCTTTTGGATTCCCTTAAGACTAAGAAAAACTTACTGTCTCTTTGATCAATCTTGATTCATGTCCAAATGACAGCCCTCTATCATTCAGAAGCAATTCATTCGTATCACATCTTCATTTGCACACTGACATTAATATCCACACATTAATATTCAGGAAAACTAACCTAATAATAGTGCAGGCTTTCTGTGTGCCACATCAGAAATTTGACAATTGTTAAATTCACTTACATAAAAATGCTTCTCTATGCTAAAGAGTTCCAGGAATTCGGAAGACCATTCGAAGAAAAAGGAGGAGCCTGAGTCAATAAAAAGAGGACATTGGGGGAAACTGTTGGGGGCCTCACGGACCAAGTGTGTGTCTGGGGGGAATTACCACCAGACAAACACTTCCCCCTACACACCGGTTGAGAAATCGATTCAACTGGACACCGATGGATCCATGGTGGTGACTATTCCTTGTTAACTTTCATAATTCTGTCTCAAACTTTCTCTCTATCTCCTCAAGCTTTCTTTCTATCTACAATTTCTTCCTTTCCTATTGCAGTTAGGACTTGGCGTTTTCTAACCATAATAAAGCTTGATGTGTGGGTGACATCTGACCTTGGTTGTGTCTTAATTTCGCCACTGGGATCAACTCGAACTCTCTCAATGTCCAATATCAGATTGAGACAGAAGCTAGCCCTGGTTTGATCTGGGGGTTGGTAAAGATGACCTGATAAGATCCCATTCAACTTATTTTTTTCCAGGATTCCTATGATCTACTTTTTCTGGTGAAAAATACTGAGTAGGTTTTAAAATAAATGGAAGTAATAAATTGAGGAGAAGGGCTGTATGTGGAGAAGTAGGTATGTGTACAAAGCACAGATTTTAGTTCTTTATTTCCAATGGAAATAGCATGTTTTAATAGCAAAAACACCCAAACCAAAAACAAAAAACAAGCCAAACCCATTGGTAATGGCTATATCTGAATAGAGGAGTTTAAATGGCTACAAGCACAAAAGAATTGTATGTACTAATGCAAAAGCTGAAGAAGTAAACGTGAAAGAGGAATACTTCAGAAATCCATTCCTATTCAAGATACGAAGGAGAAGAATCTATATGGGTGAATAAATATTTCTGTAATAGGTGAATAGAGGAATCTGCACAAGTGACAAACTACTTGATTAAATTTCACTGAAGTGGGTTAATAACGGAAAAACTACCATGAGCTATGTCAAACTGGAAGAATTCTGAAGTTTAAATGAAATGTGGGAAACAAACGAAGAATTATATAAGAAAAAAAGACTCAGAGTTTCTGCTTTCTCTGTTAATCAAAGGCTTCATTTTCACATTTTGAGGACCTTGTATACATAGACAAGACTTAAATGCAGAGAAGGAAATAATGAGTAACAATATGACAAAGAACTAATTCTAGCACATATCTGTAGGTAAAAACTGTTTGTATCAACAACAACCAGTTCCTTTCAAGTAAAAATCCAAAATCAAAAGGAAAAAAAAAGAGCTTAGGAAAAGTAGAAGGAAGAGAAACAGTTTCTGTAATCTACATACTAATCTAGATTTTTGTAATTTCTTTCCTTCCAATGCTGGGTTTGATAATCTCCCCTTCTCCAAAATGGCCAGAGTATTTGCTGAAATAACAGTATCAATGTCGTCTTCATCAACTCACCAGGTTGTAGAGCATCAGCTGATAAAAGTGTAAGTTTGAGATCTTGGTATTGTAGTCAAAAGCATAATTTAATCAGTTTACACAGTAATGATGCTGGCATTTTCCAGCCGAAAGAAACCTCTTTAAATAAATACTCTTGGAAAAAAGTCAGGAAATCTGCAAGCTTGACCAGAGGAGGACCACACTGCCCTTACAAATTGCTTAGAAAATAAACAGAATGAAAGAAGGTGCGGATATCAACATCAGTCGACTTTGGTGTGGATGAATACCTGTCCTGAAGCAGTAGAAGTGAGTTAGCACTAATTCTAACTGCAGATTGACATTTCTCTATCTCTCACTAGGTGTAGCATTCACCTTTGTTTGAAGCGTATATGTAATCCAGTCCTGCCCGCCTCAGTATGCAATAGTACTTTCCGCCCTACACTCTGCTTCCACAAACTATCTAGAATTGGTTGAAGACAGAGGCTGGAAAGGTATTTGGGCCAAATTGTTTTATGTGGCATGTGTAATCTAATTCTTCTGATGTGTGCTCAGGGAAATGGCTGCGTTTCCGTATCTTTGTCTGTGCCTGAACTAATACATTTTTATGTGTGTTTAGCCTTGGTCTACTGCTAAAGAAAAAATTTATACTGTATGTGAAAAAAAATCTTATCAAGTGCATCCACTTCTTAAATGTGCATAACCTATTACCAGCTGCAAGGTATTGGCAATAATTGTGAATATTCATTAGACATTCTTGAATAAACAGTTTTAAGACATCAGTTGGTTGCTACCAATTAGCAAGTTTGCAAGGGTTATGATTACAAAATTTTGAATAGGAATATTAAATTACTGCATGAGATTTGTAATTACAGATGTAAAGTAAGCCTCTTACCTGAATGGTTTAGTATTAGATTTTTTTAAAAAACTCTCACTCCGGTAGTAAAATTATCATATATTGCTTTTATTCAGAACAATCACCACACTGAGAAAATAATTAGGTGGTGTTCTGCTGTTTTACAGTATTGTCCTCATTCATAATATATACTAAATCTGGCACTGAATGGAAGAGGGAGTGTTTTTATTTTGGGTTTTTGGGAGTTGGATGGTTTTTTTCTCTTATCATATCTAGAATGCATACATATGTTAAGAGAGCTTTCTTTGTTGGTTTATTATTCAATGTCAGAGAACAGACAAGCACAATTCACAAGCAATTTACACCCAGGGAACAGAGCACCAATATTTTAGGGTAGTGTTTCCAGATCAGGTATCTCCCATAACTGGCTGCCAGGATGAACAGCTAGGCCTTGATATTTTGTTCCTTCTGTACTTCTAGTATGACTTACACTCAACTGCTGCACATTCAATTACAATTTTAGGCATTCAGCTTCAGCCAGTATAGCCACATTTAAGTCATATCATAAATTTGACCCTAATAGCACCATTAGCTACAGAAAAATTAGAAATAAATCCTTTTCTCCTGGACAGCATATGGCCCTCTGAATAATATGAGGGTCTTTTCTTTCTCTAAAATCCCATGCTTTACATGATACGTACATTTCAATTTCAGAAATGAAAGAAAACATGAGTCTTGCACATTATGCAGGCTTCTATTATCCTCAAAGCTGATCTAATTTATCCATTATAGATGAAGCACAAGCCTGACAGAAAAACATGACATCTGATGGTCTAATTAATATAATCACTTCCTAATAACACGATTTTGCAAGTTTAGAGTTTACTTTCATCATCCTTTATGCAAATAAATTTGATAGATCAAATGTTGACACAAATCCACAGCAATGGTGATCTGGCCAAAGCCTTTTTAGCAAGTCATGAATTTTATGCTTGAAATCTAATCTTGGAGAAAGAAAAATCTGCATTTTTTCTCTCTTTCAGAACGTCAGCTGAAAGTAAAATGAAGAAAAAATACATAGAACTGCAGTCATCACTTCCAGCTGTCATTTTTCTCTGCTTGGCACTCTGTATTAAGTGAAAAACTATAGAATAGTCTCTTTCAAGACAGAGGAAATCCATTATTAATAATTTTTAAATAATCTTCAATGTACTAGAATTGCAGCAGGGTAATGTTGCAGACAGCCTTTAAAATTGCATTGGATGCCAACTTCACATATTAGATGCATCTTGGATACCTACTCGCCTTCTGAAACCTAAATACACTAAATTTCCAACTCTGCCCAGGTTTAATCAAGCAAAGTATTATGCAATATACATATATTTCAGTAACTGAGGCAATTCTGAGGAAAATATTTACTTTGTTATCCACGTAACCCTTCGGCTGTCCAAGCTGATCATCTTTACTCAAAAAGATCCATTCTGTAATTCAAGCAGTAACTGTAATGAAATTATGCTATAGACAAAGTAATATTGTTTTTTATTCCCAGTAAGGAAATATATTTATTCTAGCTAACCCTTGCTTTTACTCTTTTGGCATTCATAAGAGTTTGTCCATGTACTTTATAAAATTATAATAACTTGTATAACAAGATTTGCATTTAGTGAACACTGCCTATCTTTGAGCCCAGATTACTGTGCAATACACAGTGCAAAAGAGATAAGAGGCTGGTGAGACCATGTTTTGTGAATGATGCATCTTGTTCTGAAAATCATTGCCTTCATGTTCAGTTTTTTCCTTCTTCCAGGAATATGAATGAGTATAACAAGGCATGTCTTTCTCAAGACTTAGATTTGTATGTTTTATACAATGTTTTTGTAAAATTCTAAACTACACATACATTCTTCTAGTCCTTGGTACCCACAGTAATGTCAGTTTCTGCTGGAAGCTACAAGCAGCACTTTTGACTCCACATATAATGTATATCATAGCACAAAGTACAAGTCACTTTGTTGAGAGAAACTAAATTCAGACATGTCTTAGGAATTGCTCCTGTTTTTAACTATTGTCATATGAAAATGCAATACTAGATCTTTACTCTCTTTACAGTGTGCGCATTAATTCACAAGAGCAGACATTTGCATAGGATGCATTAATATTTTACTGTCATGAAGAAACTAGATTTGTACAGCAGTGTTTGCTAATATCTGGTTTCTGCTTAACTTTGGACAGAAATACCTGTACCTGTCTCTTAAGCACTGAATTATGCTACTTTATACTAAGAACATGGATGGCAATATAAAAGTATTCCCACTAGATGTTTTTGTGCATCTGAGAGGTTGATTGCCTTAGAAACAGCCTGCAGGAAAATCTGAACAGCCTCATTTATTCAAACAAGGCAGATTACAACATATCATGCTGATAATGTCTTTTTTAGAATGGAATTCTGTTTTGTCTTTATTTTTCTTTCTCAAATTGTTCTTTTTCTAATCTCAGCCACATACTCTTGATTTCCTGTTGTCATGGAGGTCTTATCTACACAACTTACTTTTCTGCAATCACAGCATGAAAGCCTTCCCTTCACTCTGTCTGGCTTCAAAAGTTTGATTTGGACATTTTGTTGTTTAAAAAGCTTCTGTCCCTCCACTTTGTTTGTTTTTTGCTCAAGAGAAGAGCGAGGGAAAGACCAGAATAACATTTTTTCTCCTTTCTATAGAAGGAGGGACCTTGACAGTCTGGAGAGGTGGGCCCATGCCAACCTCATGAAGTTCAACAAGACCAAGTGCAAGGCCCTGCATCTGGGTTGGGGCAATCCCAAGCACTGATATAGGCTGGGCAGTGACCGGCTTGAGAGCAGCCCTGAAGAAAAGGACCTGGAGCTACTCTTGGATGAGAAGTTCAACATGAGTCATCAGTGTACACTTGCAGCCCAGAAAGCCAATCGTATCCTGGGCTGCATCAAGAGAAGCGTGGCCAGCAGGTCAAGGGAGGTGATTTTCCCCCTCTACTCCACCCTCGTGAGACTCCACCTGGAGTACTCTGTCCAGTTCTGGAGCCCCTATTACAAGAAACAATCAAAGATGCTGATACAAAATCTGCTCTTTTCTTCAAACAGCTATTCTCAAGTATTAGCAGGCTACGAGGTTGCCTTGCATAGAAAATACCTTGAGAGAGACAAGAAAGCAATTACTCTAATGTTCAAGAGAGGCAAATAATTCTGTTATTTTTATAACACCTGACTTCTCTGCATGATGAGTTGCTTTTAGAATCCAATAGACTGGTGACCAGAACTACACTTATAAATAAATGAACAAAAAAACCCCCTCAAACTCAACAACCTAGCTTAGAATGTTTTAATTTTCTGCAATGTTTTAATATTCTGTATTCTTATATAAAATATATATATTTTAAAAACAAACTGCAGTTTAGTTTATAAACTAATAAAATGCCCACTGCCAGTGTTCGAACACAAAAATATTGGTTCTTAAACTTTTACATTCAAGGAATAACTTGGGATTTAGACTGGGACTTTGTTACAGTTCTACTTCTCATTTGCAAGATGTAATTTCTCAAAGGGGGAAAGGAATTTTCCCAACATTATAATTTACAGCTGTTTATATTTTTCTAGACACTTGACAGGGTTCCAGAGGAGGGTTGCTACAGTATACACATAAGGTATTACTCAATAGCTAGATTGTAGTCATGGCAAAGTCCTTTAGCATAGAAACTGAGTCCATAATGCTCTTAGATTATTGAAATGATACTGTCAGCAGCAAAAGAAAAATTCATTCTCAAATCATTTGCATAGAAAGTGGAAGACCATACTGTCACTCAGGTATGAAGATATAAGACAACTTTAAAATATTTGCTTTAACTCTTCTTCATTTAACAAGTTTTATGGACAAAACTCTGTCAAATAAAGCAAGCTAGACAGTTGTTACTTACAATGATAATATTGACTGTAAATCAGACTTATTTACCCAGTCAAAACATAGATTTCTAACCATAAAAATGACAGCTTCCTGCAATGGAATTAAAAGAAATTATGTACTCAAGTAAAATGTAATCTACATGAATCACTTAGCAACAGAAAGTTACACTTCTTCAATTTGCAGAGAGAAAAAGGACCTTAACTCTCAAAGCAGAAAGGCTGCTAAGGAGCTTTACTTGCCTAAAGGTTGGGAGTCACGGTGATCCTTGACAGTTCAAGTGGTTTTGTTGATTTTTTTCCCAGGTGTGCTAGTCAGTTCATCTAGAAGATGTTTTCCTCCCCCACCTCCAAGAATGGAAAGAAAGCACACTGCTCTGAGAACAAAATCTACAGCTTGAAAACAGAGGAGTGTCCAGGAGAAGAGGCTTAGTACTTAACATGAGCATGCTGAAACGTGAGAAACTACTAATAAACATAGAATGAAAAAATGTATGTCACAGCTCTGAATATATTTTTATAGTACAAATGGGAAAATTTGGAATGTCTTGTATCACTAAAAGCACAAGAAAATGTACTAATTACCTATTCCTTAGAAGGAAAATTATGAAAATAAATGTTTATGAGGCTCATGAAATGCCAGCTGATCACCAAGAAGCTTTTACTGATTAACAGCAAAACTTTTGAATTCCACTAAGCAAGAGAAGGCAAGCAGAAATGGGATAGATAAGCTACATGTTCAAGTATAGTTTTTTATCTCTTGCTGAGTATTACCAGGGAATGGAAGGGAAGTATGTGTTTATTTTATTTTTTTTATTAATTTAAAATTAATTTTATTTTTATGCTTGCATTTAAGAACAGCCAATTTTTAACTCCAGTTAAAAACTGGACCACAGCTACCCATTCATTGTATTGTAACAGCCTGTTGTAACTGCAACATTAGTGAGTTTGCCTTACTTATGAAGGCATCTGATATCTCCCTGATTTATTACCAATGATAACCCATTAACATTGAATTTTGGAGTCATGTGTAATTCAGATGGTATGTCTAAGTTTTTAACAGTGGTTTCTGGACATAGGAAGGGTTATTCTCCCATTTGAAGCTGCAGATATGCTAAAGGCAAATGGAAGTTTGGGAAAAGGGTAGCTATAGTCACAGATAGAAACCAAAAGGAAAAAAGGGCTATGGAATTTTCAAGTGACAATAAAGTCTCTCTGCTGATTAGAGGCTTCTCTAACATATGAGATTAATCAGTCATCAGAAGGGGATCTATGCCCTAACTCATACCAATAGTAACTTTTTTTAAGTTCTTTTGCTTCTCTTTATACCATAGGGATGTGGCTTGCTTCTTGATAAGGGAACCTAGATATGGTAGACTTCAAAGCCATGGCATTTTCTGTTTGTTGTGGTCTTTTTAGGTCCAGCCATCAGTGAGGCTGAACATGTATTCCCGGCAGTCATAAGCAAAATGCAGACAGCCATCCACAAAGTGAGCAGTGCCTTTGATAACACGCATGTAAGCATCGACAGCACTTACAGAAACAAGAACAGCACAGCCCAGTCCTTTTCCTCCTCTTCAGCTGATCAATTTACTAGTGGACACTCACACAACTTCACTTTTCGTTTGCAGTCACTCCTACATTTGCAGGTCACAAGAACAGACCCATAGGTTGGCCCAGAATCTGTGCCCAGATCCTTGGCCCTGTTTAACCTTGGTCTCAGATCTAACTAGCTCTAACCTTGAGTCTTTCAAGTTTCTGGTCTCCTCCCACTTGTCAGCTATCCCAGCTTGAAGTGTGCTAATGAGACACCTCCACCAGACAGCAATGTCACACAGAAGAGAGTTAGGAATACAGTTTAAGAAGGTAGTATAGACTATGGTGATCAGGCACAGAGCTCAGACAGGCAACCAGCAAGCAAGTAAAAGTGTGACTGTTTCCTTTGGACCTCCTTATTTCCATTTTCCCACTCTTGCTTCTCCTCCCACCCCAGATCCCTCTCTTTCCCTGCCCTTTGGCTCCTTCTCTAAACATCACAGAATAAATTTTGTACATTCCCACATTGCCTCTATAACTGCCCATGATAAGTTTCACATAATCCCACAAGCCTCCTCAAATATCGCATACACAGACTTCTCCCAGTTATTGATTACAAATTGTTGGTTGAGCATCTTCAAGGCTTTGAGTTGTTCCCTCAGACATTTCCTCAGTCTGTGACCTCAGAGATCTGGTCTTTAGCCTCTCTTACCTCCTACGCCTTAGTGTTTGTGTATCTAGGTGAGGTTTATTACTGTTTCTGTCTCTAGTCTTTTGTTTTCATGTTGAATACCTGCTAACCAGATATGCCCATAAAAAAGATATGACCACAAAACAGATGTCCTTTAGATTCCCATTATCTATATATCCTTTATATTCTGCCTATCCACACATTTCCTATGTCACCTGAAAAATATATTCAACAGCATTAAGCACCAAGAAACCTTTGGTGAGTGCCTTGACATCCCAAGTTGGGCACACAATCTGTAAATACCTGTTCCAGGTTGGTTGTCAGATATTGTGAAGTTTTTTGTAGGCCTTGTGAACTCTTGTTCACACACTTGTGAAAGTCTTTGATTTAACGGTCTATATGGCACATTAACTTACTTTCCTGTAATATTCTTTTTTGCAGATACCTTTTGGACTACAACAATGTTTTGTACAAGGATGTGAAACAAAGACATGGAGATACTAAAAAGCAGTATGTTTGCTTTAAGCAAGGGTAAGTAACTACAATACATACCAAAACCAGAGAGAAGTAGCTAAACTGAGATGTCTTTGGTTTGAATGCATAGGGGAAGCCACTAATTAGGTCTAATTGATACAGGCTCTGAACTATACGGTGAATTACAGGGCTATACTATCACCACTATCATTGAAGATTCTCTGCAGGCTTTGTGTTTTACTGACTGTGCCACTTAGTACACAAATTGTCACAGTAGCACCTCATTAATCAGAAATTACCTGACTGAGAATACTCTTATGTTTCATATACGAATGTGACTAACCCAACCTCATGTGCAAGCTATGAACAGGTATAGGAGAATTTTTCTCAACTAGACCTGAAATGTCTGATTCTCATCCAACCCCCAGAAAATTCTGATCACAGAATCACAGAATATTAGGGATTGGAAGTGTATCAATCATATAGCCCAATCCCCTTGCCAGAGCAGGATCACCTAGACCAAGTTGCACAGGAACACGTCCAGGTGGGTTTTAAATGTCTCCAGAGAAGGAGACTCCACAACCTCTCTGGGCAGC
>VYZX01007351.1:5689-28342 GCA_013401335.1 Brachypteracias leptosomus | reverse complement strand
CCACATGAGATCCTGAACTCCACCATCTCATGGTCGCTGCAACCAAGGCTGCCCCCAACCTTCACTGCCTCAACCAGACTCTCCTTATTCGTGAGAAGAAGATCCAGCATTGCTCCTCTCCTAGTTGGCTCATCCACCATTTGCATCAGGAAATTGTCATCGATGCATTGGAGGAACCTCCTGGACTGTGGATAGCTGGCTGAGTAGGTCTTCCAGCAAATATCAGGATAGTTAAAATCCCCCATGACAACAAGGGCCTGTAACTGCAAGGCTGTTGTCAGCTGCCTGTGGAAGGCCTCGTCAATTTCCTTGTCCTGATCTGGCGGCCTGTAATAGACACCCACAACAGTATCACCCTCACCAGCCTGCCCCTTAATCCGTACCCACAAACTCTCAGCTTGGTTTTCAACTGTCCCTGGACAGAACTCAATACATTCTAGTTGCTCTGTCATGTAGAGAGCAACTCCACCACCTTGCCTTGTTGTTATACAGATGAAATCAACCATCAAGGAGTTAATTTAATTCAGGCTTTACAGTCTGAATAAATACTGTTTTTTTCGTGGGTTTTAAATTTGTGCCATAGTAGGAAACTCAGTGCCACATAAGCTTTATAAGCACTACCCATGATGAATAGAAATAGGATATAAATATTGTCTCTAAACACACCTAGAATTCAAGCTGCTCAGTCAAAGGAGAAAAAAACCCAAAACAGTCAAAGGCAGCCAAAAAAACCAAAACTAACCAAGAATTAATTTAACATAGAAACTGTCATACTGTTAAACATCAGAGAGGTATTGAAACAGGCTTCCATGGGAAACAGCGATAACAAAATACTCCATTTTTTTTGGAGAAGATCAATGATTTTATGAACTACTATGATATATTTCCATAAATATATGCAGTTTTACAAAACCTATGTAAATCTGCAGTGCTGCTACATTGCATAATTTCCCATGAAAAAAAAAAACCCCTCTTTTCTTGAGAAAAAAAATTACATTCTACAGAATACTTTTGGAACCATTGGGAAGATTGTTCCAGGTGACCAAATACAGATTTTCAGCCAAGTGACAGAGACTGAAGCTGGCATTCATTTCTCTAACTGATGCAGAGGTTCAAAAGCCAGGGCAAAATACCATTAATTTATCTAAAAAGTTAATAGCAGGCTCCAGGTAAACTACTTTTCCTGAAGGAATAAGCAAACCAAGAATTAACATTTTTATTGCTTTCAGGAAAGAACTGATGCAAAGAATGTCAGAAACTAAGTTTTATGCAGCAGGTTGTTTTTATTAGAATATGATGGAGGAATTTACTGAAAAAATGTGGAATTATAATGAGGAAAATATTAGCCCATAACCTTTTCATGATATTCTGTTTGCTCTTAATCACACTTAAGTTCACTTAATATAAATACTATGCTTTCTTAAATATCATCTTGCATATTTCAGGGGAAAAAAAAAAAAGGAGGGGAGAGAGAGAGAATATACATTCTTAAGTGAACTCAAATAGACACACTGGCATTTGTACAGAATGTCAGATGTTGGGAGAAATCAAACTCCGCATTTCAACTCTATCTGTCAGCCTTGCAAGAGACTATTGCTGTTGCAAAGGTATTTCTAGGAAGAATACAATTCAAAAAGAAGGGAAAGTGTGAAAGTATCTTAAATTATGGGAAGATCATGTAATAATTATATCTTGCTTAGGCTAAACAGATTTGGCTCTGACTTTAGCATGACATGTAAAAGGCATAGGGCATGCATTGACTGTCACAGGCATGATTCTTCTGGTGCAGAGTGCTGGGCAACAAAGAAATCAGCCACTGCTCAATTCACATCCAGTAGGTGCTGATGGAGATTCTCTTGGCAGAGGATGTTTATTCTCATGTTTGAGCATTAGTCAGTCAGATCATGAAAGTGACTGGCTACATTTAAGCTGCAGTGATAGGGGAGGTTTGTGTTCAGCCACTGAGACAGAAAAGCAAATGAGTAAAGGAAGAGAAACAGGGAGCTGGCTTGCACAGATTACCTCAGCACAGGTAGCCTGCCAGACACTGGATGATATGCCTTATTAAGTATTCATTAAAGTATGTACAGGGACTTCATGGAAGGAAACCTGGCTTGACAAACAGACAATCTATACCCAGTACCTGAAAAAAATGCCACCTAAATTCCATGAACTTCAAAAGATGGCTGTGAAGGAAAGGTTTTAAAGCCAATATTTATGCATGTGGTAATACAAGTTAGTACAATATCTTAATTGCTACTGAGAGAGATGACCAGAGTCAAGGAAGCTAACTTCTTTCTATTCATCCAATAGTGAAATATGAATATTCAATACTGATACTTGAGTACCTTTCATGAGGAACAACTGTTCTTCCCTTAAGCTCCTGGTACCTTTGTCTCAAATCTGTAGCAGACACCCTATTTCTAGTTTCTGAGTCATCACAAAATTATATCTTAATATAAATGACCTGACAAGTTGAAAAGCAAACTTCAGATATATAACACCGTTTCTCTTGCAGACCCCTACATCTATTATTCCATATCATTGCTTGTTGCAGAGTTTAGAGTGTATTTTCTTTTGCCATAATCAGACTTGCACTCACAAAAAAGTTGCTGAAACAGTTTTCAGTGCCTCAGCTAATTTTTGCATTAAAGTTTGCTGTTCTGTAAACAGCTACTTCACCAGGTTCAAAGAACTTGCATTTCCTGTGCAAAGGATTCAGGCTTAAAAAAACCCAAAATGCACACAGACACACAAATCTTTAGCTATCTACACAAAACTAATATTCAGTAACAGTAATTTAACTAAAAGACTTTGAAAAATTGCAAAAAGTAATACTCTGCCGTAAGAATAATTAGTTGTATCTTCAAAACTTTTAAAAGGCCATCTGTCTCATACATAAATAGTTCTTTGTTGTTCCCTCTAGTTTTTCTACTTTTGTGATGGTGGAGAGGGGAAGCAGTGGCTGGAATAGCTTTTTTTGATTAATTTTATACCAGTATGTCTTAGGGCATATCCCCTGATTTATTGAGTTCCTTCCTTTTCTGATCTTAGTTTTGGTCTTGCAAATCATTCGGACACTTTCCACCAATATAACAGTAACCTTTAGCTTTTATAGAGTAGTGCTATACAGAATCAAAGTACAGGCAGCAACCAAACACTGAGTTGACATTTAGAAAGCAGATGATGCTATTGGGGAGTAAAGAGCCTCACAGCAAGAGTAACACTGCTAAAGTATCTCTGGAAAGCTACCTTCCAGATATTTTAAACTAAATGGATAATCCTGCCCAAAGGCATGGTACCTGGACTGTGGTTACATCACATCTGTGTTAAATGATTATCATCATAACTACCTGTGGTGGGTTTACCTTGGCTGGGTGCCCGATGCCCACCCCTAGTCCCTCTATCACTCCCCCCACCCCCACCAAAACCTCCGTCAGCAAGGCAAGCGGGGAGAGAGTAAGATAGAAAAGGAAAACCCGTGGGTTATGATAAAAAGCAGTTTTAATAAACAGCAGAGAAAGCAAGGGAGCACACGCAAAGCAAAAACAGCAAAGCTGTTACTCTCTACTTCCCATCCGCAGGCGGTGTCGGGCCTGTCCCGGGAAGCAGGGCTCCAGAACGTGGAGCGGTTGCTCGGAGGACAAACGTCTTCCCCCTGAATCCCCCCGTCCTCCTCCCTTTATAGTTGAGCTGACATCATACGGTATGGAATATCCTATTGGTCAGCTCGGGTCGGCTGTCCGGGTTGTATCCCCTCCCAGATCTTGCCCCCCCATACCTTTGGTGCTGTGTGAGCACTGATAGTCATAACATGGGTGTGTGTTATCAACAGCCTCTGGACTGCAGCATGAGGGCTGTATGGGGAAAATCAGCTCAGACAGACCCACTACACTACCTCTCCACAACACACTGGTGGTTGCTTCTCCATCATATCAGTTTTACCACTCACTTGATAGAAGGCTCTCTTTGGGGTTTTCTCTTAAAATTAGTTTATTTCACAAAAGTGAGACTAAGAATGGATAGACACATGTTCAAGACAGGAAAAACAAAAATATTGAAAGGATATTTTCTCCAGTGTAGTGCAGAGAAAGACATAGAAAAGAAACTGGGAACTGAAATTACTTTAACTATGTCTTATGCAGAATAATTCGTTTAAGCAAGGAACTGACCTTCTAAATCTCTCCCATGCAATTTTGCTTATTATTCTTCACATTTCAGGGAAACTGCTGTGCAATACATAATCATTTACACTTTCCTAAAAAAAATATTTGCAAATGTCATTATTTTAACAATATACCAATATATAAATATTATAATGTTACTGACTGGGGTTCATCTCTCTAAGTGGTTGAGGAACTACAGCACTATTACTGAACAATGATTTTCTGTGAAAATAAACCCTTTTGTTGCCAGTGGAAGGAACATGTCTGTCTCCATTTCACAAGCTTCTTTAGATGCTAGCGGCTTTTGCAACAGTAAGACAGGAAGATCTCAGTGAGAGAACCAAAATTAAACAGTTAGTTATATCCTAAACTACCCATATAAATGTTAAAATAAGCTTGCAGAAGAGCCAACGAAACAAACAAACAAACCAACCCCTACTCATTTCAAAATATGTGAAAATGGCATCTACACAATCTCCTGCTATCAAAGTACCAGCTCTGGTATTCCAATGCTTTGGAGCACAAGACACTTTGCCCAGTTTTATATTAAGGACAGCCCTTTGGTTCAATTTAAGCAGAGAGGCAAAAAGTTTTCATGTACAAGCTTCCTCGGGAACTATTAGAATAAAGTTCATATAAAGATTCACAGTCTACTATTCAGTTCTGGGCAATTAAAGAACTCTTGTCAAAATCTATGTTCATTCAAAAGCTCAGTAGTTATAAAGTGGTCTTGCAATATTTATGTTACTGCAAGACTATTAGTCAAGTGAAACAAAATAGTTAAAAACAGGTCTGGTAGAATGATAAATTTTTTGCCTGGCGGTGGATGAACAAAAATTGAGAACTACTAAGCGTCTTTAAGAAACATCTTTCTATTACTTACAAATTTCTGCATGTGTTTCTGTATGTACATGTGAAGGAAACCCAGGATGATTTGCAACTGCATTTGCAAATTGGTTGTCTATCTTTTTCTTGTTTGGATTTTGGTGAAATGTGGGAAAAGAGCAAATATTGAATAAGGAATCTTATCTTCAAGTAGCAGTATGTTACTTTAAATCAAAGACTGAAGAATTTAACAGAAACCTGCCCCTGGGAAAACTTTGTTTGACATCAAGTATACTAAATGGAGTCATCTCCAGTAAGATACATGTGCAAAGATTTTGAGTTTTACAGATCACCAGAACTCTTAGAAATAAGACAAATATTTTTTTAAGAAAAAGGTTTTCAAGTGAGCCCTTCTGGACACACTGTGATATATGATTATCTAGATGCATTATATTTTTCTGATCTATTAAATGCTTGGGAAATTAAAATTTCAAATGGACCAGGTGTCCTTTTACTACTTAAGTATTAGACAGTCCTTTCACACACCTTTGCAGGCTTTTCTTAGAGCTTCCACTCACAAAAATAACAGGCCTCTCCCTACACACGTAAAATTACCTTCCTGAAAGTCACACACAGAAAATCATAGACTGCATTCGGCTCAGAAGACAGAAAGTCTTCACCTATCCCTATTAGAATAGAGCTAAAGTGTTAGCTTCCAGCATCCTAAAAGGAACATCTACAGAGACAAACAATGAGTTTTCTAGAGTCAATAAATGCTTCATGATGCAACCTCCAGCTGCGTAAATTAGTGCACCGAAATAGTGCAGCTCTTTTTCTGCACTGTTGTTCAATAACTGTCTACATCACAAACTATTTCTCCTAACTCTTCCATCCTCTGCCACATCAACATCTTGCAGAGTAAGTGCAAGCTTCTCCCTCTGGATTAAGAGGATCAGAGTGTTGTCTCTCTACTTCTTTGCCTGCCACTTTACCATGGCTTTCCTGCCTTATGAAAGAAATTTCCCACTTTACAAGAGATCATTCATGTAACAGCAAGTTGCAGTTTTTATTCACTGCTTCCCAACAGGACATTCATCAAGCATATATCCATATACATGAATGATCTACAAAGGATATGGTTTATCAAGGATGATGAGTGCCTAAACCTCTGCATGAAAGAGATTTGGTATTATTATCTTACGCCAAGATAGTCTGATGCTTTTTGTAAAAGGTAGGCAAAAAAAGTGTTACTGCATAAGATATGACAGCTGTGATTGTGCCTTGTGAAATATGAAAAATGGCATTCAGCCTTCCCTAGCTGTTGATAGATTAAAAAGCACCATTTCACATGAAAATGCTTAATTTCAGTGAGCTTTGTACATTTAGGAAGAAGAACAAAAAAGCCAACATGAATTACTCTTGCAAGCAACTGACAAAATCAGGGTGCTCATTTTATGAAACTAGTGGCTTTCTTAACATGCACTCCCATCAGTAAGGACATGAAACTCAGCACATTTGCTGCAATCTCAAGAATGAAATGACAGTAACCATAGAGAGAATATCTGTTTCTCTACCTTATTAAGGTCCAAATCCAGAGCTGACACATTGCAGTAAGCTCTAGACAGGACACAAAATTGCAAGACTGCACCAGACAAGGAGCCATATCTGCTTGCTTCATTTTTCTAGGGACAACTGCTGTCATGAGTGGATCACTTTGTTCTCCTATCAAACTGAGTGGCAGTGGGATGTCTACTTCCATTTTTGGAAGGTATGCATGCTGGGAATACCAGCAAGTCTAGCTGGGAAAATACTAGCTGGTGCAAAGATGACAAATCTGGAAGAAAAAAAAAAAAACAACAAACAAACCAAAAACCAACAGATTAAAACTGTTTTTACATCACTATTATAGTTCTAATAGCTACTGTATATCAGCAGTGGAGACAATTCCAGGTTATTGCTGGATTGCACTGTGTAACAAGACAAATTCATTTCAGTCTGGAGAAGAGAAGGCTCCAAGGGGACCTTCTTGTGGCCTTCCAGTATCTTAAGGAGGCCTACAAGAAAGATGGGGAGGGACTTTTTAGGATGTCAGGTAGTGGTAGGACCAGGGGGAATGGGTCAAAACCAGAGGTGGGTAGATTCAGATTAGACGTTAGGAAGAAGTTCTTCACCATGAGGGTGGGGAGACACTGGAACAGGTTACCCAGAGAGGTGGTGGAAGCCCCATCCCTGGAAGTTTTTAAGGCCAGGCTGGATGGGGCTCTGAGTAACCTGATCTAGTGGGAGGTGTCCCTGTCTATGGCAGGGGGGGTGGAACTAGATGATCTTTAAGGTCCCTTCCAACCCTGACGATTCTATAATTCTATGATTACTTTAATACACCTTTGGAAATAAATGAAATAGAACCCCAACTGATGATGTGTCCCACTCCTTCATTAAAAATGAAACAAAAAATGAAAAAAGCACATTACATATTTGTGCATCTCAGTCCTGAAATCATTTTAACAATTACCAGGTGTAAATGCAGAACTATCAACAAGGTAAGGAAAAGCCTAAGATGAGAAAATAATTTCTCACACACACACATGCGTATGGATATATATATGTATGTAAGCATACTATAACTTTGTTTTGACCAATGTAAAAAACCCGTATCATTCATTACAGTACAAGAACTATTAGAAATGAGACTTTTAGCACTATTAGTATATATCAACAGATCATACACCCCACAGGGTGTACAGGGTGTGTCCAGTACAAATTTCAGCTCTGATTGTTGCTAATCTGTAAAAGTCCACATATTCCCCTAATTGAGAATCAAAAACTGTGACTAAGCTCCCAAGAAAGACAAACGTCTGTAAAAGCAGCATACAACCACTATGCAGTAGAAATGTAGAAGTCATTCAGGAAAGAGACAAAAGTATATCCTACTGCCCAAGAGAAAAGTCTCAACAGTGAGAGAACAGAAAGAAGTGTACAACTGTTTCATTTTCCCACAATATAAAAATATTACTTTTCTGAACATGCCCTTAGTGAACTTCTATGTGAACATCTACCTCAAAACATTTGTTTGAAACTATAATAATAATAATAATAATAAATCTATTTTCTGCACTCTCCTATGCAGTTCTTTAGAAAATCTGGCAGGAACAATGGCAAAGTTTAGTTTGCATGCTATGGTTCCCAGAGTCCAAGCATCTTCTCCTTTTTTTGAATTGTCATTGCCAGCAAAACAAGCCTTATCATCATAGTGAAAGGCTCTTTTTAAAATAAGAGGTAACTTGCTTGCTTTCTTCCTTCCTTTCTTTCATTCTTTTAGTTCTTCTCAGGAAGAAAGCTTTCAGACATTGAAAGCTGACCTCTGCAGCTCCCCTCTCAAGTTAGCATGGACCAACTGCCATCTGGATCCTTATTTTATAAAAAGCCAAAGATTATAAAAAATGCTTCATGCTTTTGACAGTGGAAATATATGGAAAAGACAGAACAACACTTGGCATTTACTTTCCCTCTTTCGATCCATTCTGCTGACAGACAAATTATTATTGCAGAGGAATTACTGGAACCAAGTATAAAACTGCTCCACTAGCCATTCAAACCCTCTGTCATTGCTGACATGTTTAATTAGATCATTTTGATCACAGTTGAAAAATGCAGTCATTTTGTCAAGATTGCATATAGCTCAGGAACATGCTTGTATCCTATGTATTCTGCATAAATATTATTTCACTGCAAGGAATGTAGCCAGCATCACCATTGAGTTTCTGTAGTGTGGTGGTGTGGGAAACACCTCAACATGAAGCAAAAAAATGCCAAAATGGTCTATTTACATAATTAAAAAAAAATAAAAATTAAAAGGGAGGGAGTAGAAGAAATCTTCAAAGAGATGATGTGCAGAGTAATCATCATATAAAACACCATTAAAGATACAATCAATCACTAAAACTCAGTTTTAATACATTCTGATACTTCTGTCATGTGTTGAGCTTACCCGTACCTCCGGGATGTTCCTTTAGATATTGTGACCTGTAATTAACTGTTTCTGCAGATGTCTTAGGTTTCTTAGCTCTGTTCTTGCACAGTCTTCATCCCCCTGTAAAGTCACTGATACAACTGAGACATTACAGTTCCACAATATCTCCCTAACTAGCTACACAGACAAATAGTAAATATGTGATGTTTTTCGTATCATTCAAGTCCTTTGATAATCACTGCCATAGCACTCCTGAGCATTTTGCAAAGTCATAGCTTTCCTTTTCATGTGGCTGGTAGTTTCAGCTTTGCAGTAAAAGCCAAAGATAACAAAAGAGGACAAGTGGTATATCATTCAAGACAGAAAAAAAGGTTCTGCTTTTGAGGGAATTCAAATTTTATCATAAACTGTATTTCATAGGGTTATTTTGTTGTTGTTGTTTAACAGAAATAGCTATTATGAACAAGATGTGTTACATAAGCATATGTAGAAAACTACTCCTATTCTCTCACTGTGCAAACACATTCAGTATCAGACGTGAAATTATAATGGAAGACAATTAATATAATACAATACATTATTCTGAAGAGACTGATTTCAGCAACATGCAAGAAACCCCTATAGCAACTGTGATTCTTGGTCTAGAGTGGGGATAGAAGACTAGGATGCATCTTTCACCATTCAGCAAGGTCTGCTTATGATGCACAGAACTGAAGATGTACCTTCCACTGCTTCCAAATGCAAATCCATTCTGGATGTATTTTTAAAAGTTGCATTTTAGTATGTGGCCCAGAGTGTGTTAAACAGTTCTTCAGCTTCTTCCTTGAAATATCTATTAGAATGATCCCCAATTATGAGGAGTTATGGACTCCCTCAAGGGTAGAAAGTCCTTACAGAGAGATCTAGATAGACTAGAAAGCTGGGCAATCACCAACTATATGACATTTAACAAGAGAAAGTTCACTTCACCTGGGCTGAAGTAATCTTGGTTATACATACAAACCGAGGAATTAGAGGCTGGAGAGCAGCCCCACAGAAAGACATCTAGGTGTCTGGGTTGATGGCAAGTTGAATATGAGTCAACAGTTTGCTCTAGCAAGCAGAAGAGCCAACCATGTCCTAGGGTGCATCAAGCACAGCATAGCTAGCTGGTCATTTGTGGCACCTCAGTATAAGAAGGACATTGAATTATTGGACTTTGTCGACAGGAGGGTGATCAAGACAGTAAAATGTCTCAAGGACAAGATTTACAAGGAGCAGCTGAGGTCACTTGGTTTGTTCAGCTAAGAGAAGAGAAGGCTGAGGGGTGACTTCACTGCAGTCTACATCTGCAGTGTCAAGGGGGGAAGCAGCAGGGGACTTGCTGATCTCCTTTCTTTGATGACCAGTGATAACACATGAGGAAATGGAATGAAACAGCATCAGGGGAAGTTCAGAATGGACATTAGAAAATGATTCTTCACTGAGTGGGTTGTCAGTCACTGGGACAGACTCCCCAGGGAAGTGGTCATGGTACCAAGCTTGTCAGAATTCAAGGAGCATCTAGACAATGCTCTTAGTCATATGGTTCAGGTTTAAGTAGTCCTATGAGGAGCAGGCAGGTGGACTTGATGATTCTTATGTGTCCATTCCAACTTGAGATATTCTATCATTCTGATTCTAATTAATAGCTAATTCAAATTAATTTAAGGGAAGGGCAGAGATTAACTTGCAACTTAATGTAAAGAGTCATAGGTAAGAAGTTAAAAAATGGTTCAGATGAATTATCATGAAATAGTTTTCATCTTGATCTACCCTTCTAAATTTAGGTATCTTCAGGGTTAGGATTCTCCTTCTATGGAGAAAGCGGCACTTTCAGAGTGATCCATTCCATCCTAAAACAAGCGAAACGAATCTCCATCTGGAAGTGCATTTCTTTTTAGCAGACAGTGAAGTCTGGATTATTCTCTGATATTTGAAAATTAATTTTACTCAACTAAAAGTTGGTAAAATGAATCCCACCTAAATGTCAACAGGAAGCTGTGATAGTTTAGGACAGGACAGGAAATATTATCAGTTCAGTGCAAGACTGGCTTCCATATAACAGAAAAAACATCTTCAAGCAACATTAACATTAGATGAATTGTCTCAAAGAAAGAGCAGTGGGATAAAAGTACCCTATGAATATGTTTACTTTATCATTTCAGATCAGTTCAGAATTGTGCTTTTGAAACAAACCTTCTGACTGTCCACACTTGCTGTGTTTTGGTTCACACTTGTCTAGTTCTATAAAACATCACTCATTTTGCTTTATGTCTAGTCCTACAAACATGCATTAATGTTAATTAATAGCTCTTCAACTCAGTCTGAAGTGAGGGGGTCCTCACATGTTCAAAAAGTTCATACTGCTGCCCTCTTTATTTATGCAGTAGACTTACATAAAAGTCAAAAGTGACAAGACACAATTACAAAATAAAAGGAAAAGCTATCAAAATGTTTACCTCAGCTGTTTCATACACTACTCACACTTAAGAAATAAGACATAGAAATGCTTCCGTCTGCTCTCAGCTTTCTTTTCCTCCAATGGCAATTTTTCTATATAGGAAGAAAGCTTTAAGTCATTATGAATGGGCTGTTTTATTCACAGCAGATTTTTAAAACCTAAGATTGTCAATCTAGAACACCCTACTTAGACAATTTACTTCTCAGACTGTTAAAAATGGTTAAATGTGACAAATATATACTCAAGACTTAATATTTAATACCAGCTTGTAACATTTTCCTCAAGTAATACTGTGAATGTTTGGAAAATATATTCGTCATTCATATTTCTGAAAATGATGGAAAGGGTTAGATGAAATAAAATATACACACATTTCAAAGTGATCATAAAAAAACCCCAGTTATTTAGAAACAGACTGTTCTTTACTACATATTTACCCAACTATATGAGTGTTGATTTACTAAAGTATGCCTTGGTTAACATTTTGGTATTTGGAAATAGTCTATAGCTAAAATTGGAAAAAGAGAGAAATCACTAAATGTTTCATCTAGAGTAAAACTCAAATCTCTAATGTGGCATTGTTCTAACCCAAGCTTACTCTTCTAAAAAACTTCAAAGTCTTCATCTTGAAAATGCTAAAGCTCTACATATCAAGGAAATGAACTTTTTTTCTTTCCCCTCACAGTTTCTTAGTCATACTGTTATGATTTTTTACATTTCATATTGTCCACAACTCCAGTGATGAAATTATCAGTAAAGTTCAGTTAAGAAAAGCTGTGGACAAGAGAGGAACATATTAACTAGAATGGATTTATAGCCCCTAGTACTAGGTAGCCCAATCAGAAAACTCTCCTGAAGTTTCTAACCTTTGAGTTTGGTGGCTGTCATTTATCCAACATAAGCATAGTAGTATATTTGTTAAGGAACCATTGACACACTTGGACCAGCAGCCCTAGAAATCTTTCCCAGCACTTCTACCACTTCCTAAATACCATTTTGTGAAGCTGGGGTAACAGCAAGGGTGTTTCTGCCCTGTTATTTATCATCTATCTCTTCTGACATTTACGTTTTATCAGCAGATTCCTAACTAGGTCTACTGCTGTTCAAATTTTCATACCATTCCTTTAAGGAAATTGTGGCTAATTCCAAATATGTTGATTTTTTTCATTAATGTTTAACTTAGATTATTTCTAGAGAAGCAAAATTACTTCTGGACAAAAATCTTTTAAATACAAAATAACCTCAATGAACTTTCTGGTGATGACAGCTCCAAGGAAGTTAAGAATATTTAAAGTTCCTGATTAAACTAAGAAACACCCAAGGCTTGCTGGAATCTACTTGTCCAACAACAAAACAACCTGCATAGGCTTTGATACTTGGTATCTCTCTTTCATTAAAGCAATATTTATTTCTTATAGAAGAGAAAGTGATTTCACTGAAAAACAAAACTACATGCAAATAATAATAAACATAGCATATGGATGTATTCTTCACAAAACCATTGCAAAATATTTTGCCTAAATTATAGTGTAGAACACTGTCTTCTGATCAGCTTTGCATCCCCACCTGGTGCTATATTCACAGGTTTAGAAGTCTGTTACTCCTTAAAGTTAATGATCGTGTAGTTCAGTACAAGAGCTAAAGCCTACTTTTTATATCTTGAAATCTCACATTCATGCTCTGCAATGACAAAGGTGGAACAATTATAAGGATGTTTCAGAATGAGTTAAAATCTCACAATTAAATGGACCTGCAAAACCTGCTGAAGTTACAAAGGGAGGGATTCTGAATTTTTTTCTATCAGGAGTTATACATCTTTCAACTAATTTCAGTCAGGTAGCATATTTTGCATTCATAATTCCAATCTTAGAAAACAGCTGATCAGAGTAGAGGAACCAGTAAGAGCTACCATTTATCCTTTAGTTTATTAAATCAGCTCTCTGTTTAAATTGCATCTTGTTAAGGTACCTTGTGTTTGATTTTTAGAGGGAATAATACAGTGGAATCTTGACTTAGAATCATAGAATGTTTTAGGCTGGAAGGGACCTCTAGAGGGCATCTTGTCCAAACTTCCTACACAAGCAGAGACATCTCTACCTAGGGCAGACCGCTCAGAGCCCCATCAAGCCTGATCTTGAATGACTCCAGGGATGGGGGCCTCCACCACCTCCCTGAGCAGCCCATTCCACTGATCTATCACCCTCATATTAAAGAACTTTTTTCTAATATCCAATCTAAATCTATCCTTTCCTAGTTTAAAACCTCCTGGTCCTATCATTACAAACCCTTTTGAATAGACCTTCCCCTGCCTTTATGTAGGCCCCCTTCGGATACTGGAAGGTCACTATAAGGTCTCTCTGGAACCTTCTCTTCTCCAGGCTGAACAGCCCCAACTCTCTCAGCCTGTCTTCATACGAGAGATGCTCGATTCCTCTGATTATTTTGGTGGCCCTCCTCTGGATATGCTCCAATATGTCTACATCTTTCTTGTGCTGGGGGCTCCAGAACTGGATGCAATAGACTTGGACTTCAGCATGAACATATAGGTATTGTTTTCATGTGTACTGCATTGGTAATATCAACTGCTTGTTAGTATTGACAATGTCCTTTCCATGCGAAGTTTGACATATTTTTGCGTTACTGTTTAGCAGTAATAATATATCCTAGAAGACATTGTAGATTTTACAGAATTAAGTTTTAAGAAAAATGGTAATATATTACTAGATTTTTATAGAATAAAGGTATGTTTCTATTAATCAGATGACCATCCTTCATTTAATGGGAAAGATGAATATGAGGAAATATCAGTCTTGGACATGTCTTTTCTTCAGTATACATTTCTAGTATGTTATTTCACCTGGGTGTATACTTTCCAAGGTATACAAGCTTAATTTTTTATGTCCGCTACCAGAAGAGTAAAATCTTTCTACAGTTCATGAGAGTGAGGAAATTCCCATAAACAATACCCTAGAGAGTTTGAAGGCTTCTAAACTTAATAAATAAATAAATAAATAAATAAATAAATAAATAAATAAATAAATAAAAATTGTTGGATTCTCTGTCAGCCCAGACCATTTACTGAATTGAAATGCAGAGAACAGGCTCAGTTATTTAGGAAAAAACCCTGTGCAGCATTAGGGATCACACCAGTCTCAAATAAATCAACCCCAAATCTGAATGTACTGTTTATAGAGAATCTTCAAATTTTACAGCTATCACATGGACAAATATTTTTTATTTGGTTTTAATAAAGTGTGAAGTTTTTAGCTTGTATCCATTCATTCTGCTTTTTAGCAGCTTTGTCTCTATATACTTATTATTATGACTTCTAAGAATCCACAGTAGGAGGAAAAATCCGACACTATAATCCTAGCATTGCAATATCATTCTCATTTGCAATTCAGGAGTAAACCTGAATATGAGCAAATTAACTTGCTGAAGCACAATTATTGCAACTATATATTCTTCTGGTACTAACAATGTGCAATCAGCAGAGAGAATTTTAATTTAGATTATGGCATTCAACATCTTACTGCAGTTTTTGTTCAGGCATAGAGAAATGTGTCATACACTTGATATCACCATATTATCAGGAGTACAGATTTGGTTTTTTAGATGGGTTGTGGCTTTTTCTTTTTTTTTTCATACTTGCACCTGTAATAAACCTTGTACCCACCAACCCCCTAACCACTATAGCTTCAATGTAGTAACAGTAATGAGATAGCAGCCAAGTATCAAGAGATAAAAAGGTACCTAAGCATTGCAAATGTTGTGATCATTCATGGACCCTTAAATCTATCATGCACACAGGGATTTGAGAAATTCTGCTTCTAAATGTAGAACATTGAGATTCCACTTTTTTTTTTTTTTTTTACAGACTTGTTTTAGAGACANCTTCCAAATTTTAGCCATGTTGTCATAGAGCTGCTCTGGCTGTTCTACAGAATATGTTTGAATCATCACTCCATTCATTTCTGTATTCCTCCTTTCTTCCATATGTGTAGTCTTCTCTTAGAGGTAACTGCATCCACTGGGCCCAGGAGATTTCACCTGTCCTAGAGAGGCTGGTGCAGTTCTGTGTCTCCAGGCTGAAGTCAGGCCAAGCAGATATTCCAAATAGGTGCAAACACACACACAACAAAGACAGTGTACATATGATCAGTCACACAGATTGAGACAGAGATCAGTGCCTTTACCTGCACCCATGCAAACACAGGACTCACAAAAACATCAATGATCCTAGTTTTCCTCTCTAATTAAACAAGATTGGAGTTTGGTAGCTGCAACACATGCACAAGTATACATGTATGCATCTCTCAGGTAGCTAGTGTTGGACACAGTCAACTCAGTGGCTGGCACTAACTCCCTGGTGTTGTGCAGTTGCTGTCTCCTAGGCCCTTAAAACATCAAGAAAACCCACTATGCCATAGGACTCTGCTAACATAGGCTTCTTACCTCTGGTATATCAATCTCGTACACCACAGCACTCTAGCTGTGAGTTTGGAAGGGGCTTATAAAAGCTATCAGAGCTGGTTGCAGCATTCCTGAATGAAAAAATTAAGTTCCATTAAGTCACAGGATTTCTTTTGAGTGTAAGCTTCATGATTTGACTGGGCATAATTATTTATTTAAGATTACAAATAAAATTTGTAAATAAAAACAGAAGATACTTGACATTTTTACCTTTAGTTTTGTCAGGTTTTGTATAAAAGCAAGATCCAACAACTGAAGTTCCAGCACTCAGTTGACTGTCCTACCCTGAATCTTTCTTTTACAGTCTGTCTTTTATTCCTAATTTACTTTATTGATCAGGACAATTATTTCATTGCTGAGGAATCTGACTCTCTGACATGAACATATATCACTGAAGCTATGCAAGTTTATGGCTTACAATCAACTAAGGGACTTTATTTAACTTATTCCAAGGTTGAAAAAGACATTGCAAGAAGTTCGTTCATATTTGTTTTCATGAACATATCCTGAAATAAATTACTGTTATATCTATCTAGAACAGACAGGGATTCTGGCTTGAAAGTATCTTTTCAAAATGAATCTGCAAAAGCAAATTAACTATTTATTTTACCTTTTTTTTAATTTCAAAGTGGATTTTTTTAAAAAATAATGTTATAAAAATGAGAATAAGTGCTATAAATGAAGGTTTCAGTATTTAATTTCTCCATCAAAAAATATATATAAATAACCATACTTAAAATAATAGATAATATTTATGATTTATTCAAGTAAAATCCTATGTCTAAATCAGTTTATATAGCATTTCATGGACGGATTTACAGCAGAAAAAACCCAAGCTGGTGCAAAGACCAACATAATTATGTTTCACCAGATTCAATGCAATACAATGTCCACAGCACTCCTAAAATACTCGAACTAGTACTGAAAGTAGTAATTTTTTTACAACAAAATATTACAGATATTCAGAAAACAGTAAGAAAATATAATAATAAATTTTGCTCATAGATAACAGTTATATAAATGATCATTCTAATTAAGTCTGCATAGGAAAAATACTTGAGTTATCATATACAGCTACACTTTCCTAAAACAGTTGTTTGAATTTGCATGCAATTAAAAGTTAATTTCTGTAATTGCTCTTTCATATGTTTATTTTAGGAGGTCCTTTTTTTTTTTTAGTATGTCTAGTAGTTTTCCTCACAAAAAAAAAATGCATGTGTATAAAAAAGACAGTGGTACCTTTCCTTCTATTCTCCATTTTACTAATGCTGTTGAAGACACACTTGCAAAACTGTAGAGAATTTTATTCCTCCCTATAAAACAGAAACAATACTATAATTTAAAAATGAACATCCAAAATAAAGATTCCATACAACTTTCAAGTAATCAGCCAACCAAATGGATGTTTTCATCATACTTGTTTCAACGTTTTAACTACCAACTACAAAGAGATAAAAACTGTGAATTGAAAAACTGTCAGTCAAACTACTCTCACTGCAGAGACTTCAACAAAAACATGTGTAATCAGGTATTCATGGTATTCAATCCCCTTCTGAGGTAACTTGCCTCAACAAACAATGCAAAAAGTACTGATAGCATTAAAATGTGCATGCAGGCAGATTGTCTAACAAATACTTGTGCTTAAAGCATCACACACATACAGAGTTTCATCTCATGTGTGCCAATTATTTCAGAACAATGACAATGAAATGCACTGGGAGTTAGAGACCTCCACCAGAAGAGTAACAGGTACAGCAGTCAGTTGCAAAAATACTTAATTTGGGAATTCAGATGCAAAATTCTGCCAACTGTAAAGATGCCCAAGAACAGTGTGTAGAAGACAGCTGTATGGTGGAAGGAAGGCTACATACATAAGATGGCATTTTGGAGCAAGCTGTCTGTGCTACCATTATTGCACAGCACTTCTTTGGCAACTCAGTCGTGAGTGTGCATGTTGAGATTCTAATATAGTGAGATATATTTAAGGTTTTTATGGCCAGCTAACAGCTGTTGCAGTTGAGAATTGTAATTTCTGCTATACAAACACAGTATATAACATACAAAATTTCACCCAATACAGTTTTCTGCAAAGAGTTTCAAGATTAATTGGGTAGTAGAAAATAAACTGAATAAGTGACATTCACATCGGCTTCCAGCAGACCAATTTAGAATGAAATGGGTGATAACCACCTGAAGATGGTCAGGCCAAGAAGCTGAGCACAAATCATCTGAGAAACCATTATAACTTCCCCAGAGGCATAATTTCAAAGTGCTGTTGTTCCTGCTATCAGCTATGGGCAGAAGGTCATTTTGCACACCATGTTGCCAGTTGGTGAGTAAAATAGCCTTAAGGCAAGTTCTCCCACAGAAATCATTCAAAATAATGAAAGTACTAAATGTGGAATCAGACCAACACTAACTGAATCCAGAAAAGCTTTCATTCAGGTTTACCCATTTCCCTGGGAACTTTCATATAGAGACTTTTTTTCAAACAAATGATTTTCAGATCTTTCTTATTTCCCTATAAATATATTTCTTTTTTCTCGTTGTTCTGTTCTGCTTCTTTCAAGAGATCTGCAGCATCATAACTAAATTTGTAGAGACTAATAAACAAAAAGAACATATACAATTTTCAGCTTTGATTATAGATTTGCTACAGATATCCAATGGGAAAGAGATCACTTAAATAACTCTGTGCCTTAGTTTTCATGTCAGTATATTATTGTTTGCAATTTTCCTTAGAAATCACAAATAATACCTCCCCACATACCTATGATGTGTCATCATTTGAGCCACAGATTCATTCAAACTATCCCCCTTTCTCATGCTCCCATATAGTCAACAGCCCATCATAGCTTACACATGTGGGTTAGTAGTTGTAGTTAGTAGTTAGTCCTGCACAAACTGTGCAGCTAAAAAAACACAGTGGTAACCTACATCCAGTCTCTAGTTCTGCATAGCTAGGATTTGACAAAAACAAACACCACCCCAAAACTCAGTGAGCTCTCTAATATGTTTCTCAAAAGATCTATTAGTACATGAGAATATGCCTTGCACCAGAGCCGCAGATTTTAAGTACTTCTCAAGATGTGAGAGGCCTGATCTCAGTTTGAGAAACACAGGAATAACAATTATAAGTCTATACAAAACACAATTATTTTAACCACAATGTCATCACTGTCAGAAGTAATGTACAAAATAGCAGCTATAAAACATCTATGTAGCAAGTGTACCTTCCTTTTTGCATTCTTTCTAGTAGACTGCTTTCTTAAAATTAGGTTATCTTAGTTGGTATTTAGATGGTATTTCACATTCTCGGCAGATACAAGAGGACTTAAGCTCATTTATTAGAACACATTTCTGACTTGAATTTTATCCAATAATATTGTTATTAATCTAAGATTCTTGGTTGCAACAGTCATCTATAATTCATGAAATTCTCACTACTCCACTGACTATAACTGTTGCAATGGTAAAAAGTACCCATTGAATATTGCACACAGCATACAAAAATAAAATGGAGAAAAAACAGTCCAGGACACATAAAGAAGAAAAGGAACGCAGAAAGAAAAAAGCAGAATGTACGTTTCACTGCCACTTGTCATGAATCTGCCAAATCCAAAAAACATCAACAGAAATTACTCTTTTTGTGGATGGGACTAGGTAGAAGTTAAACACATGCAACACACTAAAATACTAACAGATACTATCACCTAACAGTTGTTATTTTTCCCATGTGATAGGCTCAAAATCTTGTTTATGGGCAAAGGGGAATGTAAAGAATGACCATCAATTATAAAGCAAGCTGAGCTGATCTCAACGCAAGGGGAACTGAAGAGTCGCCTTTGTTTTGGATATATGGCTGCTGCAATGGGTCATCAGGTTGTATAAACAGCCTTCCTTCCCTGAGATAATTAGTAGAGATTAATGCCTTCCTAGTGTGTGACCAACCTGGTGTGTAGAGAACAAGGGGAGAAAGGACAAGGAGTTGTGCAGTCTATGTGGAAGAGCAGTTTGAGTGCACAGGATGTGGCCTGTAGAGTGCCTATGGGCCAAAATCAGAAAGTTCACCAATGAGAGACCTCATAGTAGTTGTCTGCTACAGACCACTGGATTAGGCAGAAGTGGATGAAACCTCCAGACACCTCCAACAGGCCTACAAGACTTACTTCTTATAGGGACTTTAACCTTCAGATTTTTGCTGGGAAAGTGACACAGCAACACAGCAGCACAGACCACAGGACCATAGGGCTGCAGGGTTTCAGATGTAAGGGGTGGGAGACAGACAAGCAGCAGAAAGAAGACCTAGGACTTCAGAAAAGCAGATATCTACTTGCTTAGGGAACAGTGAGAAGGGATCTCTTAGGTGTCTGCCTTGGAGAGCAAGTTGCTCAGGAGTGTTGAGAAATTTTTGGACATGGCCTTCTTGAACCGCAAGGAAAGCTCTTTCCGTAAATGGAAAAAGGATCAAGTATAACAAGAAAGTAGCCTGGATAAATAGCAAGATACCAAGGCAGTTCCCCAGAAGCATTCAAGAAATGGAAAATGGAACAGACTCCCAAAGAGAACACAAAAATATCAGTTGGGTGATTTGCAGTTAGGTGCAGCTTGGAATGAAGAAGCTCTGCTGGAGCAGAGCAAACTGGCAAGAAATGTCAAGAATAACATGAAAGGCATCTAGAGCTATTTCAGCAGGAAGTAGATGTACAAAGAAGATGGAAGTCTGCTGATGAATGGGGCTGGCAAATTAGTTACAAATGACAGCAGAGGCTGGGGTAAACAATGACTTTTTTAACTTGGTTTTCATGGGAAATGCAGCAACCAAGTCTGTACATCGAGTAATGGAAAAGAAAATGATGAACCACTGGTAACAGGGAAGGGTCAAGTTAAGGACTGTCTGTACAAATGAGACATATACAAGTCCACAGAACTTGAGAGGATAAATCTGAGGGTGCTGAGCTAGTTGGCTGACATTGTTACAAAACATTCCCTCTTGTCTCTGAAAGGTCACTGGGATCAAGGGAAGTCCAGATGCCTGGAAAAGGGCAATTATTTTGTCCTCAGGAAAGCTACTGGCAATAACAAAATGGAGAAGAAAATGACTGGGAGAAATCAACATGGATTTACCAAGAGCAAACCATGCTTGACCAATCTGGTTGCCTTCTATGATGAAAAAACTTGCTAAGTGGATGAGAGACCTGTCCCATTGCACTGCAAGGATGTCACCTAGTATCATGGAAAACACAGCAAAATGAGAGCAACTAAGAGATGCAGCAGTTTGGGTAGTCTTTTCTAGGCTCAGCTTCTAGATCTTCTCCATCTTCTAGGAACTTCTGTGATCTTCAAAGATCTCTTGAGGTTCAGGGTGTCTACTGCTACTGGACAAGAGGAGTTGTCCCAGGCTTTTCTCCTTTCAGACTAGTGGTTTCTAATGACCTGTCAGCTGTTTCTGATCAAAGGGTGCTTTGATCTTCCATCTTCAGCTGATTCCTGTTTAGAGAGTTTTGGTAAACGTTTGGCTGGTGCACAGGCCTAGTGCATAGCTAACAAACATAAATAAGAAACACAGCAGCTGGTGTGGGAGGGAGCATGGACGGGGGCAAGAAACCCTGCCAATGCACCAGATGCAAGTACTCAGCTGTGGTGGTGTCACAACACAGAGCATGATCCCCAGCAGCATCTGGACTAGCTCCCACAGCACAACTGAAGCTGGACCCAGAGGGGCTTCTGAGAGACAATATGGTTACTGAGTGCCTTGGGCTACTCCCCAGGGTGGGGGCAAGTGGAGATAGTATTCTTACTTGCAGAAGGTGTAGGCTGGTTGAGGAGCTGCCTCGTCAGGTTATAGGGCTGCAGGAGCAGGTGAGCAGGCTGGGGAGCATCATGGATGGTGAAGAAATCAGGATCACCAAAGAAGCCCTGCAGAGATGAACACCTTAATCCCCAGCTCCACAGGAGGGCAGTCAGAATCTGTGGCCTAGGTCACTAATGGGGTTCCCCATCCCAACAAGGACATGACCAAGCTGCAGTGAGTGTCCAGGTAGGTGCCCTAGGTAAGTAAGCAGGTGAATCACAGGACCTATGAGCAGATGCTGACATAGCTGGCTTAGGTCACTGCAGAGAAGAAAGACCAAGGAGGCTTTCTCAGCTGCCTGCTCTCTTCAGCTACTCTGCGAAGTCCAGAAGAGGACACAGTCAGACGTTTGCAGCTTGACATTGAAAGCGGCCTTCAGTCTCTACAGCTGCTACACCAAAAGCCCATTTATACCCTTTTGGGTCCTTAAAATAACGCCTCCGCAGAAAGTCTATGCCCAGGATGCATGGACCATCTGGGCCAGTCACTATAGGGTGTATCTCCCAGCCATTCCCAGTTAGGCTCATTTCAGCCTCCAATATGGTCAGCTTTTGAGACCCTCCTGTGACTCCAGAGATGGTTATGGATTCTACTCCCCTGTAATTCGACGGTATCAGGGTGCATTGTGCACCAGTGTCCACCAGGGCTTTGTATCTTTTAACCTCTAATGTGCCAGGTCACCGAATCCATACATCCCAGTAAACTCGATTATCCCTCTCCTCCGCCTGTCTGGAGGCAGGGCCCCTCTAATACTGAACACAGCACCCACTATCGGGGGCAGGACCATCTCTGCTATTCACATTTGGATCATGGGACCATCTCCTCGGGCCATCAGAACTTCCCTGAGAAACTGGAGCAGCCATCCTCTGGGAAAAATTGTCCC
>VYZX01007349.1:0-25191 GCA_013401335.1 Brachypteracias leptosomus | reverse complement strand
TTTAACAGGGAGTAACAAAAGGGATATCAAAGGAAGGGAGATATACAGAGGTAACAGGGGAAGGTATATATACAAATATATACAACACTGATTTTCAGATGTCACTGGATTTCTCCCGAGCCACATGGAGTTGTAGCAGCCACAGAGACGTCTGGAGCCAGCAGTAATTCCAGCAAGGAGGAGAGGGCAAGAGGAACTTCCTGTGTCCTTTATAGAGTGTGGCAGGAAGGTGAGTGGAATAGCCGCTCCCCCTGTCCCTCCCCTTCCCCAAACCTTAAACCACAACAAGATACAACTGCTGATCACCTGATATTGCCCAGTTTATGTATAAAATAAAAATATATGTCTCTGGTCGATGTGATTCTGTTCTTGCAGCTACCTTACTCCTAAATTCTTTCATGACAGCAGGGCATCTAGAAGACTGTGAAAGCCCCTTTTCTGAAGGATATTTTGACTCTTTCAGGAAAGAGGAGCACCAATTATTACAATATATTTGTTAGTTAGGGCATAGTGTAAATTCAAGAAGTCCTGGATCAACAAAGCTTAGGTTTTCTAGGAACTTCTTAAAAGATGAATGCATTCAATCCTAAGAATGTCAGTGGTTATTGGTTGGTGGAAGAGATGGGGGAATCTAAGCTTTAAAAGGCTTTTCAGATACGTAGTATTTTTTAAGAGCTTTTGGTGCTCTGTTCTTTTTGAAAATTGTAAGCACTTGAGCTTGATAAAATAATGTACTGCAATGGATAGCTCCTTGGGGCAGGTCTTGGCAGCTGGAGTGGAGGCTGATAGGCAGAATCTCTTAGTTTGTAATACAACATCAGTATAAGCTTGATTTTTTTTAATGTATCATGCTGTCAGAAAAGCCTTTGTTTTTTGGCATCAACACTCTTCTCTGAACTAGCCTTTGTTACCTGCCATCTGTTTGGATCTAGAGTTCTGGCTTCGACCCATTGCTTTTACTTTGAATATACAGATGCTGCCTAACAGATATGCATCTTTACTGCACAATGGTATAAAATATATACACTAGCCTTGTCACATATAATATTGGCTCAGAAATGTATAACACAACAAAACATTCTCTAAACTTCTCTCCTTTATCAATCAAGTATAGATTTTTAGATAACTTCCACTTCTCTGTATCTTCTTTGAGAACATAGAGGCAATGTCTATGCAGTTCCATTTCTTTTTGGATTAGAAAGAAATATTTTTTCAGCCTCCAGTGCTTGCAGACACATGCAGTACTCAGCACTGACAGTGTAGACAGTAGTCAATTTGAGGATGATGGAGGATTAGAAACAGTTTCTTCCAGTCTAATCTGAGAAGTGCAATAAGCTTCAAATTCTGTATTCTGATGCTGTCTGTTGGAACTAAAATTAAAGAAAAGGGGAAAAAATTCTCAGCTTTGGTAAATGTCATTGAAGTTGCTAAAGCTTTCTATATATCAGATGCCCTTACCCTATGAGGTCTTTCAACTTAAACATCTTGGATTCACAGAAAAGGCAAATCACCATCAGTATGGGGCTAAATCAATGAAATTGAAAGAACTGAATTGTTAGCAACTTTTAACTTGATTTCTGACCTTTTTTTTTGTGTTGCTCAGAGGACCTCTAAGCAAAAAGGTATATTGCATGACTTCAGTGTTTTCTGGAAGAGATGTGATAGAAGCAATAAATTGGTGACATTCTAATATTTTTAGAAATAGAAAAAATACAAATGCTTCAAGTCCATGTATGAACTCACTCTGTATCATGAATGGAGATCAACAAAGAATTTTGCTTTTTCACTATGAAAACTGGTAATGGTTGCCTATAAAAGGGACAAGGGAGCTTGTGTCATCCTACAGCTGTTTGAGACAGGAGGCTTGTTTTTCCAAAACTGACATAGCATATCCTTAAGAGAAATATTGATTATTTATTGTGAAAAGTCTTAAATAAAGACTGGCAACATGCCTTCAGAAGTCATTATTTAATAGTGAAGCTGAAGACAGTATGTGAAAAACGTAAGTACTAGAGTTTAAAACACTTTAACAACAAATGCCACTACATTGAAAAGAAGAAAAAAAATTGAATTATGTTTTCTTCTCTGCTTGGAAATTACTTTCTGTTTTCAGTACAGCTTCAGATGGATGTGTAAGACTGTGGTATACATAAGAATTTGAAGATATGGATGGATATTGAAAAATTAATCTATTTGTTATTTAATAACTGTGGTCTGTATGTTTTGAATCTTTCCGCAGATCAATAGACCTTTGGAAAACAAAAAACTTATGTAAGTTGTTCCAGAGTTTACAGAATAATTTTTTTATCTTTACTGTGGGTGGAAACTAAGGAATGATGGTGAGATGAAAATGACTACAGGAATCTGAAATGTATTTCTTTGTTTTAAACAAATGTACCGAAGGAAAAAAGGAATATTCATCAATAGATCTGTGTCTCACTGACAATTACTGTGACTTTTCCATGTGGTTTGGACAGGTATATACCGTAATAACAGTAACTCTTGTTTGTCCTGTCATAATGTTATATTTTGTTGTAGCAACTCTGAGTTTGTGTTATATGCAGATAAGTCTTGACCACATGGTTGTACCTAAAGCAGAATAGTGCATGTATTTTAGCAGGATTTTTTAATATTATCCTAATTTTACTGGTTTTTGTAAGCAAGCAGTACTTTTGTTATTACTAGCACCCCAGAAAAAAAGTTATTGACTAGGAGAAAGTGAACGAAAGAAGAATTTTACAAATAAAAAAAACCAGAAAAATTGTACCACACAATAAAACGAAAGTACATAAGCATAAAAAAATGATGCAGCTACAGCTATGTGGAGCACTTATCATTACATAAAGGAATAAGAGGTGCTCATGCAAGCAACCTCCTTTTTAAAAGCTGGGGCTTTAGACCACACTCAAATAGAATCTGCTGTTGATTTTTGATGCAATACTTAAATATAAATAATATTAATGTTAAATAAGTCTATACCTTAAAGGAAAGACCAGCATAAGAATTCTAAACATTTAAGATGTTAAGAGAATTAATTGCCAGAATTTATTCTATGTCATGTCTTCTCTCAAAACATGACTGGATGGAAAACTGGAATAAAAATAAATGTTACTTACTTTGCACCAAAAATGTCTATCAGATTATTTATGTTCCAAGATCAGTAACAGTACAAGTAACTACATTTATCACAACAGATAGAATAGCTGGGTTACACTAAGTAAACAAATCTCACCAGCAAAGATTTAGGACTTTTAAGATAGCTAATTAAATGAGGTCAATATAATTTCCACGTACACTGTAAGTAAAGAATTTGATCATGATTTAAGCATTTTATAATGATTTTGATGTTTATTTTTTATATTTCTTTAAAAAATAGTACTAATTAGCTGAAATCTTCCCAGAGGTTTATGTTTGGTCTGCATACTTCAGGTTTCAGTGAGCACTAGAGAAAGTATTTGCACTAAAGATATCTGAAAGTATCTGAAATAGAAATGTAAAGCTAAGTAGGAGCATGTACTTCTGAAACTACTACAGGTAACTGAGCAGGCTCGTGCTGGTAGGCAGTGCTGGTGTTGCTGCATACAGCTCAAAGGCAGCCTCAGGTACTAGAGCTTTGCCTTGTGCAAGTGTCTTTGATTCCCCCTTGTACTCGGCACTGGTGAGGCTGCACCTCAAATACTGTTTCAACTTTGGGCCCCTCAATACAAGAAAAACATTGAGGTGCTGAAGCATGTCCAAAGAATAGCAATGAAGCCGCTGAAGGATCTAAAGAACAAGTTTCATGATGAGCTGCTGAGGGAACTAGGGTTGTTAGGACTGGAGAATGAGTCCCCCGCTGAGGGGAGACCTTCTTGCCCTCTACAACTACTTGACAGGAGGTTGTAATGAGGTGGGCATTGATCTATTCTCCCAAGTGGCAAGCAATAGAACAAGAAGAAACAGCCTGAAGTTGTGCCAGGGGAAGATTAGATTGGATATTAGGAAAAATTTCTTCATAGAAATGGTTGTGAAGTATTGGAACAGGCTGCCCAGGGATGTGGTGCTTAGGAATACAATTTAGTGCAAACTTGGCAGTACGGGCTTAATGGTTGGACTTGATGATCCTAAATGTCTCTTCCAACCAGAACAGTTCTATGATTCTATGATTGATTCTATGATTCTATGATTGTGTTGCAGTACTGTGCACAGATACAAATGAAAGGTCATCATTACATGTCAACCAGAGGAGGTGGATTTTTAGGAACTGCTTCTTTTCCTCATACTGTGGTGCAATGTGATAAAAGAAGGAAAAACATGAACTCTAGAGACAAAACACAAAGAAATTCAAATCACAGAGAGGAAACAACTGAAGAGGACAGAGTGCTTAGAAAGATTTTGGGAAAAAAAATTTACAAGTGCCACACAATCAAGCAGTGGGTTAAAAGAATAATGAAAGAAGATTAAAGAAGGTAAAATTAGGCAGCTTGATCCAGGCTAAGAACTGAAGGGAGCTCAGTATAGTTCATCTTGTTCCTTTTGGATTCTCCAGCAAAGTCTATTCTCTCCTCTGCAGAGAAGAGGAATACTGCTGAAGAAGTACTTCACTGCCTGTCTCTTACTGGAAAAAAACTCCCTGCTGTGATCCTCCATTTCTGGAAAGAATGGTGAGGTGGTGGAGTTGCTCTTTATGTGAGAGAGCAACTAGAATGTACTAAGTTCTGTCCAGGGGCGGATGAAGAGCTAGTTGAGAGTTTGTGGGCGTGAATTAAAGGACAGTCTGGCATGGGTGGTACTGTTGTGGGTGTCTATTACAGGCCATCGGATCAGGACGAGGAAGTTGACGAGGTCTTCTACAGGCAGCTGACAGCAGCCTCGCAGTTACAGGCCCTTGTTGTCATGGGGGATTTTAACTATCCTGATATTTGCTGGAAGACCTACTCAGCNGAAACTCAGGACAAAGGAGGAGTTTGCCTTGGTTGACGAGGACTTGGTTAAGGGCCAATTAAGCAATCTGGATGTATATAAATCCATGGGTCCTGATGGGATGCACCTGTGAGTGTTAAGGGAGATGGCGGAAGTCATTGCTAGGACATTCTCCATCATCTTTGGTAAATAATGGAGAACAGAAGAGGTGCCTGGGGACTGGAAGACAACAAATGTCACTCCAATCTTCAAAAAGGGTAAGAAGGAGGACCTGGGTAGCTATAGACCCATCAGCCTCACCTCCATTCCCGGAAAGGTGATGGAACAACTTGTCCTTGGTGTTGTCTCTAGGCATATCAAGGATAAGAGGGCCATTAAGGGCAGTCAACACGGCTTCACAAAGGGAAAGTCATGCTTGACCAATCTGATAGCTTTTTTGAGGTAAAGCAGTGGATGTGGTCTATCTTGACTTCAGTAAAACATTTGACACAGTCTCCCACAGCATCCTCCCAGCTAAACTGAGGAATTGTGGTCTGGACAATTGGTTAGTGAGGTGGATTGTGAACTGGCTGCAGAAAAGAAGCCAGAGAGTTGTGGTCAACGGAACAGAGTATAGTTGGAGGCCCGTATCTAGTGGAGTCCCTCCAGGGTTGGTACTGGCACCAGTACTATTCAATATATTCATCAACGACTTGGATGAGGGAATAGAGTGCATTGTCAGCAAGTTTGCTGATGAGACAAAGCTGGGAGGAGTGGCTGACACACCAGAAGGCTGTGCTGCCATCCAGCAAGACCTGGGCAGGCTGGAGAGTTGGGCAGGGAGAAATTTAATGAAATATAACAAGGTGAAGTGTAGAGTCTTGCAGGTGGGCAAGAACAACCTCAGGTACCAGTATAGGTTGGGGATTAAGCTGTTGGAGGGAAGCACAGGGGAAAGGGACGTAGAGGTCCTGGAGGACAACAGGATGACCATGAGCCAGCAATGTGCCCTTGTGGCCAAGAAGGCCAATGGCATCCTGGGGTGTATTAGAAGGGATGTGGTTAGGAGGTCAAAAGAGGCTTTCCTTTCCCTCTACTCTGCCCTGGTGAGACCACATCTGGAATATTGTGTCCACTTCTGGGCCCCTCAGTTCAAGGAGGACAGGGAACTGCTTGAAAGAGTCCAGTGCAGAGCCACTAAGATGATCAAGGGAGTGGAACATCTCCCTTATGAGGAAAGGCTGAGGGAGCTCGGTCTCTTTAGCTTGGAGAAAAGGAGACTGAGAGGAGACCTCATTAATGTCTATAAATATGTAAAGGGCAAGTGTCGGCAGGATGCAGCCTTCTCTGGAGATGTTTGAAACCCGACTGGATGCATTCTTGTGTGACCTGACCTAGGTGGCCCTGCTCTGGCAGGGGGATTGGACTAGATGATCTTTCAAGGTTCCTTCCAATCCCTAACATTCTGTGATTCAGTGAAAGGAGGAGGGTCTGCTGCTACTTTGATTCAATCCTACTGTTGCCACCATATATGTTTGGTCCTAGATTGCCTTGTGAACAACACATTTAGAAATTTCAAGTTCCTTAAGATGTAATCCTTTAGTCATATGAGCATAGACTGCATTATCTTACCTTAGTTTTTCTTCATCTTTAATTGCTAGTATGCTACTTTTAGGTTTTGTCAGTGTAGCACTTAAAAAAGAAAAAAACCCTCTGCTTTAAATTTGCCATTAATTTAGGGGTTTTTTATTTCTTACTGCCTCAGTCCTAGAATCTTCATTAGTATGTGACAAACTGGATCCATATGACTTTAGTCCTGTGGCAGAGGGATGCAGTGCATCAATTCAGAGCTGTTTTTCAAGTGTCACAGAGTAGTTGGGTTTCCACTCGGTGGAACTGGAGAGTGCCAGTTTGCGTCAGATTGATAAATTATGTAAAACCTGGTTTCCTTATGTATTATTAATCACTTCAAACAAAGGAAGATGTTTTAATTAATCTGTGATGATTTTTACCTATTGCCTCCAAAGTTACTTATTGAAATTACAACCTCTATTCTGAAGATCTGCATCTTGTTAAAAATGTAGTGAGACTTTGTTACCAGGAAATTGTACAAAAATCTATAGTGTTTAAAGGCACTTAGGGTGATACTTTTGAAATATCAGCAAGGAAGCCTTTACCCACAATATATTAACCTAGAAGTAAGTCAGTTTCCTGAAAGGCTTTGCAGAAGTGCCTGTGTGTATGATCAGAGGCATCAACAGTAGACCGCATACTCCCTTTTGGGACCAGCAGATGAAATAACATAAATCCTGTGATTAATGTTACAATTCTTTATAGATACATTATAGACTGTTCTTCAAATGGAAATTTGATCTCTCCGTGCTTCATTTTGCAACATTGCTTTACCTCCCTTTGAAAATAATGTGTATATCAGTGACTATGTAAGAAAAGTATTTCCATTGAGGCTCATTCATTTGATATGTGAACAAAACTTAAAATAACTCTGCAGCCAAGAGACTCCTCATTGGGAAAAAGCCTTACAGTGGGGTTTAGTTTCATTGTGAACAGAACATAATAGGTAGGCTGAAATTTTCTCTCAGCCAGAAGTACAAATTAAATGCCTGAGGCCACTTCAATATTGAGATCAAGCTTTTCTTTACTATCACTCCCCTTCCTTCCTTTTTTTCACTGAATGTGCTCATTGTCTCCTTTTGTCTGGTAAAATAAAATGCCACACTTTTAAAAAAGCCATATATAAACATTGTCCCTAAACTTACAAGGTTGTACTGTGCAGAAAGGGTTGCTTATCCTGCTGTGTACAGATGACTGCTTATGAATACTTGGAAATTAGAGTCATCTATCTACTTCATATCCTGGAATTAAGAGCTGATATCTATGCTGGGGTGCTTAATTTTTTTTTTTTTTTTTTCAAAGTGAACTATTGTTGAAAACAAATAGACATAACTTTCCTTTCTGTTGACTGAAGACACTCAGGAGTAATGCCACTTGTATCATATTGGCACAAAATCTATGCAATTGAGAGAGAAAATCAAGTTGATTGACTTCAGCAAGAAATATGTGCTCTCTGAAAGTTAGTGTGCTATATTTAGGAACCTACATTTAAACTGTCTGTTTAATATTTTATCCTCAGTGTATTGTATTCAGGAACGAAACATAAAGCTTGAAGGCCAAATTGCCCTCTGGAGTACATCAGTATAAATGAAAGATCACTGAAGTCAGAGGTGTTGGTATCAGTGTATGAGACATCAGAATTAAGGAAAAGGTGTTTCTTTCCTTTAGGAATTCACCAAAAGGGGGGTGAGGTTTACTCAGTTGTTGGAGGTTCACTCAATTCACTGAGGCTCACTCTGTCTGCAGAAGTATCCTTGGTCTGTATACTATATATCCAAGGGGAGGGTCCAACTACTAGGCCTGCTTGCTCTGTGAAGAACCAATTCAAAACTTGTCTCTTTGATGGGGTTCCATTTATGGATTGTGTAGTATGGTCATTCTAATTAGTTGAGGACAAGCATATGAAAAAGACAGGCTAAGGGCCTCAACCGTGAGACACCAGTTAGTTTCTGTGAGGCGCTGTTTAATGGCTGTGAGGTGCCGAACTCATCTTTATCAAGTGTCTGGGAAGCCCAGGTTTTTGTCAGCTTTCTGTTAGGAAGTCTGCATCTGCCATAAATGGGCTGCATACAGGACTGCTCTACAAATTAAAAAGAATTATCCATTTATAAGAAGCAGGTATTATTTTCTAGATGGACTGCAGAAAAATTGTTAACTTGAATGTTAATATGATTTATAAAATTATGCACACTAGTATTCCTAGCTGTGTTCTGTAAGCAACTTCTAGCTAAACTTTAAAACTGATTTTATGCATATAAAAATCTACGTTGGTTATTCTCTCAGGCATTCTAAGATCAGAATTAGGAGGAATTTTTTTTTTTTTTTAAATAAACCATGCAAGAATCTCACACTTCCTCCAACCAAAGATTTCTATCTAATATTATACATCAGCATTATCTCCAGTGGACATATTATGGATGTATCATTGTGGAATTGTAGAACAGAACCTATTCATCACGTTTACTTTGCATGAAAAATGCTAGTCACAGTTTTGAAGTTGCACAGAGTCACTGGCACCTGGAAAAGTACTCTGGGGAATAACACCGCATTCTTCCCCTGTTATTCTAGTTCTTCTCCACAATGTTCCTAACAATGCTGTCAGGGACAGGATTCTGGACTAGAAGGAAGTTTGATCTAATTCAGACTGACTCATTCTGATTATAGTCACTGTCAAGGGAGTCTACAGTTTTGTGCATTTATGTGCCTGACTGTCATGTTTTCATGACATTTTAGTACAGTTGTTATATACCCATTTACTCCTTTCATGTAAATGCTCACTAATAAAATGACAGCTTACAGCTTAGAGAGCAAGTTTCCTTACATGGCTTATTTGTAGTTATTCTGCTTCTTTTACAGTTCTTTCCCAAAGGCTTCCACATCTTTCTTGAAGTTAAGAACTGGGCTTAATGGTATGGTGTTGAAACAGTGGTCTCACCAATGCTTTCTAGAGAGGCAAAGAAGCATTCATGCCTCAGCCTGCTGCAGACTGATACTCTTCCATATAGGAAGATTTTTAGCCTATTTTGTATAGTGCTGTAGGGAGTGTTTATGATGAAGTGGCTATCTATGAGGACACAAGAGCACTCTCAGAGTCACATCTCCTGGCTGATCCCTTGTACTTTATTCACGTTGTTCTCATGCTGTCACATGCCAGAGACAATTCCTCTCCAGGTACTTGGTGAGTGGTCTGACATATACTCTAAAGGTTGTACAGATTGCTAAGTGTTGATGTGAGATTTTCCCTAGTTAGAATAAAAACCCTATGGTTCACGGTTCTCTGGTATGACATAAACTATGCAAACATTGGGCATATTTGACCTATTCTTTTTCCTACCACTAGAGACACCTCAGGCATAAGTGTCACATTGGCTTCTTTTTATCTGTTCTGAGGCACATAGCTAAAATCTAAAGTGGCCTGAAATGCTTTGGCATAATCAAAGCCTTTGACCTCACAGGTAATGAAAATCAACTGCACTTGTATTACCTGTAATAAAAAAAAATTAAGATTACATGGTCTGAGTACCATTACATGGTCTGAGGTATGAAAATAAGTTTTAAATTAATAATTATAATGTCTTTAAATGAAAAGAAAAGAAAAAAAAAGAGGAAAGAATCTTGAGTAAATTTTGAAACATAGCTACTCATTTCTTCCCAGCCTCCATGTTCTTTGAAGACTGATTTCATATTGACTCCTTAACCAAACATTCTTGAACTCCTTTTTTCCAAACTTTTAATCCAAAATCTGTATCCCATCTGGTTTTTATCTCACAGTTATGATAAAGAAAAAGAGATCATGTTAATGATTTTTACTGAGGATAATATTTTTTCTTCTGAATCATTTTGAGATAAAGATTGGATAGCGTATGATCTTTTGATCTATTCAGAGAAACAGAGAGCTCTTTAGTTTTCTATCAAGATAATTTAAGCACCAGTAAAGCTTTGAGAGACATTTGAAGCCTAAAGATCCCGAGAAAAATGAGTTTTAGGGGTGTCTAAAATGGAGCACACCTGGCTTAAGTACTCAGAAAAGTCTGTTTCTGAGTCATTCTGACTGCTCCGGGCCACACCTGGAGTACTGTGTCCAGTTTTGGGCTTATCAGTAAAGGGAGACATGGACATACCGGAGAGAGCACAGCAAAGGGCTACACAGATAATTAAGAGACTGGAGCATTTCTAATATGAGGAAAGGCTGAGATAGCTGGGAGTGATAAGCATGGAGAAGACAAGGCCCAAAGGAGGACTTACTGTTGTGGTTTAGACCCAGCCAGGACCTGAGCACCATGTGGCCACTCGCTCACCTCCCCACCACAGTGGGATGGAGCAATGCAAGAGGAGAAGAAACAACAGTAATAACAATAACAGTAATGAAACTATTGTTTCCCTAGCGAAAAGTGTGTGATATAGAATGCACTGGCTGCTTAGAGCTACACTAACTGCACTGCTCTTCCCAGCTTATACCCACCCTTTCTGAAAAAGCTCAAGTGGAGGAAGGAAGTTTACAGTGGGCTAAATAAGGGACTAACCACTCGGAAGATTATGAGAGTGCTGTCAGAGAATGCAGGGATGAAACAAGAAAGGCCAAGGCCCCCTTGGAACTAAACCTGGCAAGGGGTGTCAAGGTCAACAGGAAGGGTTTCTTCAAGTATGTCAGAGGCAAAAGGAAAACTAGAGAAAATGTGGACCCACTGTTGAATGAGGCAGGTGCCATGGTGACAGAGGATGCAGAGAAGGCAGAGTTACTGAATGCCTTCTTTGCTTCAGTCTTTACTGCCCAGGCCAGCCCTCAGGAGTCCCAGACTTTGGAGGTAATAGAGAAAGTCTGGAGGAAGGGAGACTTTCCCTCGCTTGAGGAGGATCAAGTTAGAGATGAATTAAATAAACTGGATATCTACAAGTCCATGGGTCTGATGAGATGCACCCACAAGTGCTGAGGGAGCTCGCAGAAGTCATTGCTGGGACACTCCATCATCTTTGAAAGGTCCTGGAAAACAGGCAAGGTGTAACTCCAGTCTTCAAAAAGAGCAAGAAGGAGGGTCCAAATTACAAGCTGGTTGGCCTCATCTCCACCCCTGTAAAGATGATGTAACAGCTCATTCTGGACATCGCCTCAAAGCACATGGAGGAAAAGAGGATTATCNTTATGATGAAGTGGCTATCTATGAGGACACAAGAGCACTCTCAGAGTCACATCTCCTGGCTGATCCCTTGTACTTTATTCACGTTGTTCTCATGCTGTCACATGCCAGAGACAATTCCTCTCCAGGTACTTGGTGAGTGGTCTGACATATACTCTAAAGGTTGTACAGATTGCTAAGTGTTGATGTGAGATTTTCCCTAGTTAGAATAAAAACCCTATGGTTCACGGTTCTCTGGTATGACATAAACTATGCAAACATTGGGCATATTTGACCTATTCTTTTTCCTACCACTAGAGACACCTCAGGCATAAGTGTCACATTGGCTTCTTTTTATCTGTTCTGAGGCACATAGCTAAAATCTAAAGTGGCCTGAAATGCTTTGGCATAATCAAAGCCTTTGACCTCACAGGTAATGAAAATCAACTGCACTTGTATTACCTGTAATAAAAAAAAATTAAGATTACATGGTCTGAGTACCATTACATGGTCTGAGGTATGAAAATAAGTTTTAAATTAATAATTATAATGTCTTTAAATGAAAAGAAAAGAAAAAAAAAGAGGAAAGAATCTTGAGTAAATTTTGAAACATAGCTACTCATTTCTTCCCAGCCTCCATGTTCTTTGAAGACTGATTTCATATTGACTCCTTAACCAAACATTCTTGAACTCCTTTTTTCCAAACTTTTAATCCAAAATCTGTATCCCATCTGGTTTTTATCTCACAGTTATGATAAAGAAAAAGAGATCATGTTAATGATTTTTACTGAGGATAATATTTTTTCTTCTGAATCATTTTGAGATAAAGATTGGATAGCGTATGATCTTTTGATCTATTCAGAGAAACAGAGAGCTCTTTAGTTTTCTATCAAGATAATTTAAGCACCAGTAAAGCTTTGAGAGACATTTGAAGCCTAAAGATCCCGAGAAAAATGAGTTTTAGGGGTGTCTAAAATGGAGCACACCTGGCTTAAGTACTCAGAAAAGTCTGTTTCTGAGTCATTCTGACTGCTCCGGGCCACACCTGGAGTACTGTGTCCAGTTTTGGGCTTATCAGTAAAGGGAGACATGGACATACCGGAGAGAGCACAGCAAAGGGCTACACAGATAATTAAGAGACTGGAGCATTTCTAATATGAGGAAAGGCTGAGATAGCTGGGAGTGATAAGCATGGAGAAGACAAGGCCCAAAGGAGGACTTACTGTTGTGGTTTAGACCCAGCCAGGACCTGAGCACCATGTGGCCACTCGCTCACCTCCCCACCACAGTGGGATGGAGCAATGCAAGAGGAGAAGAAACAACAGTAATAACAATAACAGTAATGAAACTATTGTTTCCCTAGCGAAAAGTGTGTGATATAGAATGCACTGGCTGCTTAGAGCTACACTAACTGCACTGCTCTTCCCAGCTTATACCCACCCTTTCTGAAAAAGCTCAAGTGGAGGAAGGAAGTTTACAGTGGGCTAAATAAGGGACTAACCACTCGGAAGATTATGAGAGTGCTGTCAGAGAATGCAGGGATGAAACAAGAAAGGCCAAGGCCCCCTTGGAACTAAACCTGGCAAGGGGTGTCAAGGTCAACAGGAAGGGTTTCTTCAAGTATGTCAGAGGCAAAAGGAAAACTAGAGAAAATGTGGACCCACTGTTGAATGAGGCAGGTGCCATGGTGACAGAGGATGCAGAGAAGGCAGAGTTACTGAATGCCTTCTTTGCTTCAGTCTTTACTGCCCAGGCCAGCCCTCAGGAGTCCCAGACTTTGGAGGTAATAGAGAAAGTCTGGAGGAAGGGAGACTTTCCCTCGCTTGAGGAGGATCAAGTTAGAGATGAATTAAATAAACTGGATATCTACAAGTCCATGGGTCTGATGAGATGCACCCACAAGTGCTGAGGGAGCTCGCAGAAGTCATTGCTGGGACACTCCATCATCTTTGAAAGGTCCTGGAAAACAGGCAAGGTGTAACTCCAGTCTTCAAAAAGAGCAAGAAGGAGGGTCCAAATTACAAGCTGGTTGGCCTCATCTCCACCCCTGTAAAGATGATGTAACAGCTCATTCTGGACATCGCCTCAAAGCACATGGAGGAAAAGAGGATTATCAGAAGTAGTCGATACGGATTCACCAAGGAAAAGTCGTGTCTGACTAATCTGATGATACAAAACTGGGTGGGNATCATCTTTGAAAGGTCCTGGAAAACAGGCAAGGTGTAACTCCAGTCTTCAAAAAGAGCAAGAAGGAGGGTCCAAATTACAAGCTGGTTGGCCTCATCTCCACCCCGGTAAAGATGATGTAACAGCTCATTCTGGACATCGCCTCAAAGCACATGGAGGAAAAGAGGATTATCAGAAGTAGTCGATACGGATTCACCAAGGAAAAGTCGTGTCTGACTACTCTGATGATACAAAACTGGGTGGGGTGGCTGACACACTAGAAGGTTGTGTTGCCATTCAGTGAGACCTGGACAGGCTGGAGAGTTGGGCAGAGAGTAACCTTATGAAATTCAGCAAGGGCAAGTATAGGGTACTGCACCTGGGGAGGAACAACCCTAGGTATCAGTACAGGATAGGGGCTGACCTGCTGGAAAGCAGCTCTGTGGAAAAAGACTTGGGAGTCCTGGTGGACGACAGGATGACCATGAGCCAGCAAAGTGCCCTTGTGGCCAAGAAGGCCAATGGCATCCTGGGGTGTATCAAGAGGAGTGTGGCAAGAAGGCTGAGAGACGTTTTCCTCCTCTTCCATTCTGCCCTCGTGAGGCCTCATCCAGAGTATTGTGTCCTGTTCCGGGTTCCCTGGTTCAAGAAGGACAGGGTACTGCTGGAAAGGGTACAGCAAAGGGCTACAAAGATGATTAGGGGACTAGGACATCTCTGTTATGAAGAAAGGTTGAGGGACTTGGGGCTTTTTAGCCTAGAAAAGAGAAGACTGAGGGGGGGATCTTATCAATGCTTATAAATATGTACAGGGTGGGTGTCAGGAGGATGGGACCAGTCTTTTTTCAGTGGTGCCCAGTGACAGGGCTAGAGCTAACAAGCACAAACTTGAACATAGGAAGTTCTATATAAATATGAGGAGAAACTTCTGTGGTGGGTTTACCTTGGCTGGGTGCCCGGTGCCCACCCCTAGTCCCTCTATCACTCCCCTCGCCCCCCACCAAAACCTCCGTCAGCAAGGCAAGTGGGGAGAGAATAAGACGGAAAAGGAAAACCTGTGGGTTATGATAAGAAGCAGTTTAATAAACAGCAGAGAAAGCAAGGTCGCACGCGCGCGAAGCAAAAGCAACAAAGCCGTTACTCTCTACTTCCCATCCGCAGGCGGTGTCGGGCCTGTCCCGGGAAGCAGGGCTCCAGAACGCGTACCGGTTGCTCGGAGGACCAATGTCTTCCCAGAATCCCCCCGTCCTCCTCCCTTTATAGTTGAGCTGACATCGTATGGTATGGATTATCCTATTGGTCAGCTCAGGTCGGCTGTCCGGGTTGTATCCCCTCCCAAATCTTGCCCCCCCACACACACCCTGTACCTTTGGTGCTGTGTGGGAGTCATAACAAGGGTGTGTGTTATCAACACCTTCTGGCTTCTAGTCTGTATGGGGAAAATCAGCTCAGACAGACCCACTACAACTTCTTTACTTTGAGGGTGGCAGAGTATGGAACAGACTGCCCAGCGAGGTGGTGGAGTCTCCCTCTCTCTTGAAACATTCAAAAGCTGCTTGGATGCCATTCTGTGCAACCTGCTTTAGGTGAACCTGCTCTGGTGGGGGGAGGGGATGGACTACATGATCACCAGAGGCCACTTCCAACTTCTATCATTCTGTGATTCTGTGATAGTGGGTATGACATCAGCATGGTATCAGATATCCCATTGGGACCTACAAGAAAGCTGGGAAATGTCTTATTTCAAGGGCTTGTAGTGATAGGATGAGAGTTAATTGCTTTAAATTGGAGGATGGGAGATTTAGATTAGATCTAAGGAAGAACTTTTTCAATCAGAAGGTGGTAAGTAACTGGAACAGACTGCCTAGGGAAGTTGTGGATGTGTTCAAGACTATGTTGGATAGGGCTTTGAGCAACCTGGTCTAGTGGAAGGTGTCCTTACCTATGGCAGGGGGTTTGGAACTAGATGATGTTCAAGGTCCCTTCCAACCCAATCCATTCTATGATTCTATGATTGGCTGCTTGAGTTGTCTACCCTGGCTGTGGAACCATCCCAGCTTCTGGTGAAAATTAACTGTATCCTAGCCTAACCCAGGACACTTATCAGTGTTTATAAATATCTGAAGATATGGTGCAAAGAGGATCGTGCCATTCTCTTTTCGGTGGTGCTCAGTGGCAGGACAACAGGTAATGGGCACAAACTGAAACACAGGAGATTCCTCATGAACATTAAGAAACACTTTTCCACCGTGAGAGTAACTGAGATCTGACACAGGTTAGCCAGAGAGATTGTGGAGTTTCCGTCATTGGAGATATTAAAAAGTCCTCTAGATATCATCCTGGGCAAGCAGTTCTAGTTTCCCTGTTTGTACAGGAGGGTTTGTACCAGATGACCTCCAGAAGTTCACTTCAACCTCAACCTCAATCTCAACCTCAACGTCAACCTCAGCCTCAACCTTTGTCTGACTTTTTGTGATCCCTTTCCAGGCCAATTTGTAATTTCTAAGATCAAGAGCTACCACTGTCTGACATTTTTTTAGTCAGACATTTTAAACCATTAGTTCCTGAGTGTGAAATATGTAGCAGCAGTAGCCTGGACAAATGTGGTTTTGTTTAGTTTCTGTCTCATTTCCTGTATTGTAGAAAACATATCAAGGGGAATTTTCTGCTCCTTCAATTCATGATTTTGCTAAAACAACACATCCTTCTTCCCTTGCTTTCTTTGGAACTTCTGTGGAGATAATTTCCTCTAACTTCACTGTTATTTATCTGCCTTCAATTGAAAAAAAATCTCATAGCTTTTGAATATCAATTTTCACATAGTGTTTGGCCACTGATCCCTTGTTGGCCAAGTATCGGTGTCACCATATCGGTGTCACCTTGAGTAAACAGTTTCTCCCTTTTGAGCAAGCCTATATCAAATATGTTTCATTTTAGCTTTATAAAGCTCTCATTTGTCAAAGTTATTTTTTGTAAATTCTGTACAGTGGATCGGACTAGTGTCATTGATGATATCCACATATTCAACATATATAGTATGGAAATTGATCTTACTAATAGCCAAGTGAAGAAGAAAAGATTGGTTGCTAAAAGGTATGAAAAACAGGAAAAAAAGATAGATCTGTACTGATTTAGGTCATCCACTTCACTGAAGACAAAAAGTTATATTACTACGCTTAAAAATAAAGACCTTAATGAATGCAAGAATTGTAGGGAGAAAAAAAAAGTCACCTTGGGAAATAGGGTTAATCATAAATAATACACCAAAGTTATTTGAACAGTCTTCGGCAGGAGTAAAAAGAGACTCAGAGGAGTTAGGATTATAAATTGGAACGCTGAGCATTAGAGGGAACATAGCTGGAACCTACATGTTCAATTCTAGAAGCCATATTTTATGAAAGAAATCATGGACCATGAAAGGTCTGAGACTGAAAGATCAACATGAATCAGAGTTTCAGAGATCTTAATTATAAAAATCACTCAGATGTGGCCTTTGATATACAGACTCAAATAAAAGGAAATTGGAAACCATCTTCTAGACATATTTTATGGAGGATCTCAAAGACAGCAACTGCTGCCAGGCAGAGGTTTAAGCTGGTTAGTAACTGCTGTGCGCCAGCCATACATATCAAAACAGTTGCTTCCTCACCTTTCTCTCTTGTATTTTACCTTGGAAAGGTTTCTGAATATTTTTAAAGGTCAACAAAATTGGTTCCTGATGAAAAGTATGTTTTTATAGAATTAAATGAAATCTTTAACTAACTCAGTAGAAAAAAATTTCTTGTCTTTCAGAAGCATAAATAGACTCAAATAAAGTTCCAGTGAGAAAAGAAAAATACTGTCAGAGCAGTTTATTTTCTTAAAGTACCTTGTCTGTTCAGCAGTATGCTTACCTCCTTACAGACAGCAGTAGCTGAAAACAATGAACAGGCATATTGCTCTTTCCAAAGCATTCATCTCAACATTCGTGTCTGCCTCTAAGAATGTTGCTGTGCTCAAGATGACTGACCAAAGGAAAGAAAGTGGAAAACAAGCTCTCTTGTTGCAAAAGTTCTTCCCTGCAAAGAAATTACAACAGAGCTAAACATCACATGCAGAAGCTTAAAATACTATTTTTCGCTTCACTAAATAAAGTTTAAAACTTCACCCTTACAGTTTCAGTATAATGGTACTGCTCATGCCTACCACTGTACGATATTAACAGGTGGACAAAGACCATGTAAAAATTCCCTTTGTAGTCTGGCATTGGGTTAAATGCAGTAAAGTAGTTAACTTCTGTGTGCAGTTGGCTAATTAAGAAAACTTACAAATATGGTTTTCATTCTAAACTAGGCTGAAGTTCTATATTCCTTGTGAAGTATGTAATAAGAAAAAAATAATCAAGGAAAAGATCAAGTGCTGAAGAGACCTTCTCTGCTGCTTCCACACCACTACCTTTCTTCCCAATGTGAATTACCTCACAAGTACACAGAATGATAGGGCTTGGAAGGGACCTTTGGAGATCATGTAGTCCAACCCCCCTGCCAGAGCAGGTTCATCTAAGGCAGGTTGTATAAGACAGTGTCCAGGTGGGTTTTGAATGTCTTGAAAGGGAAAGGGAGCTCCACAGAGCTGCTTTCCAGCAGGTAAGCCCCTAATCTGTACTGATGCATAGGGTTATTCCTTCCCAGGTGCAGTACTCTGTACTTGCCCTTGTTGAATTTCATGAGGTTCCCCTCTGCATAACTCTCAAGTCTGTCCAGGTCATGCTGGATGGCAGCACAGCCTTCTGGGGTATCAGCCACTCCTCCCAGTTTTGTACTGCCAGTAAACTTGCTGAGAGTGCACTCTATCCCTCCATCCAGGTCATTGATGAATATATTGAACAGGACTGGACCTAGTACTGACCCCTGGGGAACACTGTAGCAGTTGGGACGGTCGAGCGGCACAGATCTCTTGTAACAATAGCCAAAAAAGCTCTTCATTACTGCAGGCAAACTCTTTTTATACATAAGGTTACATATTGTGTACATCATTCATTGGTTAAACATATTACTAGCATGCTGTCTATTGGCCAATAGCTTATGCATACTTTTGCTCACAGTTAGGACAACATCCCTATCTTGTGGTTGCAGGTTCGTCCTTGTACTTGTTTATGCCTCATTTTCACAGGCACAGCCAAATCGCCAAGGTCGAAAAATATTATTGAGGCCTGCAGTCCAGCTGCAAACCTCCACAGAACACCACTTATTATGGACCTCCAACTAGACTTTGTGCCACAGAGTCAAATATTCAGTCAAAACTTAATATTCATATGTCCCTAGAAAACATATGGCAAGCCTTTCTATTAGGACTCTGAAGCCAGGAGACTTTCTTTAGCATGTTTACTTCATCTGTATTTCATGACAGAATTAGTCCACTCAGCTCAAAATTTCATTTTCTCACTCAGGAAAGTGTTATCCTTCAGTTGAAGCAAAGGGAGAAAATAAGTCTTTATTTTCTTCTCAGCTGATGCCCTTGACATTGTTTTGAATGTGTGTGACAGTTTTGAACGTGTATGACCTACAAGAGTAGTTTAGCTTGGGTGCACACTTCATTGTAAGTGTGGATAAACAAATATCCTAGCAATTGTTTGAGAGTCTCATGCGTGAGGATAAAGGTCACAGTTACTGCAGTTTGCATCATGGTTGCCTACTGCAATTGAGTTTAAAAGGAGGAAACAATTAATTTCTGGGAGATTGTTCTTCAATCTCCAGCTTAGTCCTGTTAAGATCTATCTCTTGTCTGCTTCACTGTTAAGACATATGCCAAGGTAACCTAATTCTGCCCTCCTGCAATCTTTGGTAATCATTAGTAGGGTAATGACTTCTCAAGGAAAATAACCAAGAAAATGGCTGCTTTTGGGCTTACTAATTTGCTTAGAACCTGACAATGAGAAAGCTCTAAAGACTTCATGTATGGTTGAAAGGATTGATAAAAAAAGGAAAAAAAAAACCCAAAAGACAAATACTACTTATATTCCTTTGACCTTGTTCATATTGAATGACTTTGTACTGTTTTGTAAATTTAAGCCAGAAACAAAAAAACTTACGAACAGAGAAACTGAAAGAAAATTCAAGTATTGCTGAGTTCCAAAGAAGTTCCTTAGTTATGTTATGAACTGATCCCTGACTTTCCTCAGCAAAGATCTAATCCAAGAAGTAGTGTATACAAGATCCTAGACTGAGAAAGAAGAGGAAAGTCTAGCCTGTGTAGCAGAGACATTTCAAGCTGATTTCCAGGCTTGTTACTCCCAGTTGAGACATCAATGTAGAGGAAGACACAGTGGGGCAGAAGAAGGAATGGTCAGTGAGTTCAGTCCTTGGCCCTGTCACACACTTCTTTTGTGGTCTTGGGCAAGTTAATTTCTCTGTCTCTGCTTCAGATTCCCACCTATAAAATGAAAGCATAATGGAAAAATTGAACAATTAATAGACTCTTAAGGACTGTACAATTTTGGTAAGTCACTCATATTCTGAATGACATCATGACTGCCTTTTATTATTATGATAAGAGATTAAATACCATATAATAAACCACAAAACATTTAATAAAGAACAATGTAAATGCTTCTTCAGACATCTTGGCAATGTTTTAAAATACTACTATTTTGAGGCAGTTTGAAAATGTTCATGTTTAGGAGCTGTAGTGAAGGTAAACCCACCACAGGAGCCTTCTAAGCAGCTGAGCCTGTTTCTATGCATGCACATGATAATGTATGCAAGAATCTGAATAGCAGAGTGATGAAACATAGGCAAGAAAAGCTGTATAGAAAGCTGTATGTGGGCAGCATCAATTATAAATGGAATATGTGTGCCTAGCACTATCTGTTTTAAACACAGAAATGTACCATTAACTAGTTATTGATCATAAGCCATAATTCCCATTCCGAAATTCTAATATATTATAAAAAAATACATTGATATTCCATAAGATGAACTATATTCTTTCTTGTAGCAGAGGAATTTAAGCATTTTTGAGTATGCTATTAATATTTTCTTTACTCCATGTTTGAAAAAATCAAATACAATAAAGTAACTTTTTTTTTTTCCCTACAGTGCAGTAGGATTTAATGAATTGAATGAATTTGCATCTGAGGTCAACTAAGGAAACTGGATTTTACTCCTGTCTGAAAGAAAATTGCACAAATGCATAAGATCGGGAAGCTGCATTTTTTGAGGCCAGCATCCACTCTCCACATCTTCCATCTCTGGCCCTACTGCAGTCCCATTTTACTTAGAAGTATATAAAAGGCATAAAGTGCCCTTAACACACATATGACTTTTTGCTATTTTGTAGTTGTTCTCCAATAAGGACCTGCAAGGTGCCTCTCTGATCTTGCTCTGCTATTTACAATTGAACTAGATAGTGTGCTATGAGTGTTCAACTCCATGTCTTCACAGTTGAGGTAGCACTTTTGAATTACAGTAGAAATGGACTTTTGAGATTTTCTGTCTCTGAAGGACTTTAGATAGTGCTTTCTTCCTTCCACACTCTATAGAAGAGCAGAGTCATCAGTGACTTGCCTATGATTTATAACTTTCTCCCATTTATGCCCATAATTGCAGAATAGTGTCTATTTTGAACACAGCGATATCCATTCATTCATAATCAGGGAACTACTGTTTTTAATCATAATTAAACACAATAGTCTTATATCTAATAATAAATAAAGTTCATTTAGAGTTTATTATTTTTAGACTTTGTAGAAGGAAAACTTTAACTCCTCTGTAAAACCAACTTAATGTCAAATATATGATTTGGTAGTAACAGTTCTCAGCCTAGGTACAGACCGTACATTGAGTAGGTTTGGGTCACCAAGGAAATCTCTATGCTTTGTGAAATGTGGGAACTAGTCTTGGTGTGAAATCTTTCCTATTCACCAGGATTGACTTGCAATACTTTATCCTAGCCAGCAAAACTGGTCCCATGGTCCTACAGAAACGAGACCTCACCTTCTATTTCCTGTAGTTGCAGAACCCACTTTGTCTCATTCCCTTGTTCCTCTGCAGCCTTGGAAAAGAAACTTCCTTTCTATTAGACCTTGATGATTGTCACATTATTCAGGTTTTGGATAACATGCAGTGGGGAATAAGCCCATAATTCATTCTTCTTTCAAAGCAACTTTAGATTTATAGCAAATAGGCAATTTAAGTTACCATTTTTGCCCTTGATATTTTTCTCCTGTAAAATTACTCCTTGTTATGTACAAAAGCTTGTACAAAGAATGCATTTCATGTTGAAAACCCATGTAGCATCCTACAGATTGCTTTTCCTGTCTTTATGTGTCTTTTAACGTCGGTGTTCTTTTAGGTGAAATATAATGATTGTCACTTGACATTGATTTGCTAGGGTTAGGGGGGAATCCTAAGTGATTTATTCCCGAATCCTGTGGCATACAAAAGTTGTAGGATTTATTAGTTTAGCTCTCTCTGTATTATAGTTCTTCCCTTCATTTTCTCCTCCCCCATGAACATTATTATAACTCTTCCTCTTGAACATTATCAGTATTTCTTCAGATCCTTTTTGTCCCTCTTTTTTGCTTCCAGCATTAATCTTCATGGTTGTGCTATGCTAAATTTTCTGCTTCTTATATTTATTCACCTCCACTCCTCCTCTTTTCTCTCTTTAGCAGAAAGACATGGCTACTTTTTCTTTGCACTGAAATTTGCTTTCTGGTTGTCAGACTTGTCTCTGGTTAAATGCGAACATGGCTTTTCTTTTTGTTGAATACTTCCATAGTATCTTTTTACTTCACCTGTGAGTATGAGCTGGAATACCAACTCTGATGTTTGAATTTAGGCCACACATTGTATTTCAGTTTTGAATTTCAAATGGTAATGTTTTTTCTCAAGTATTGCTTTCCTCCCTCTACTTCAGTTTGGATTTTGCCATCTTTCCTGAACTCTGAGTGTGACCTCTTGTCAGCATGTGGGTAGGAGAACTCCAAGTATATTGGGCCAAGCAATGCTTGTCCTACAAAGTATTATAAGTCTGTAAGGAATCAGCTATGTTTCATAAAGCAAGGAGAATTTTTTTGCTTTCTGTGTTGAGTATAAATAAGGATCTGTTGCAATACCTAATTCAAAAGGCAAAACAGTGATATAGCATTGGTAGGATGCACAAGAATGGCATCAATAGTTAGCCAGGCCTTCAGTTGGCTAAGATTAAATCAGTGGAGCTGTGATGAACTTGAAAATATCATCAGTTTATTTATCTTAACAGCTGAGATCTGTATTCTTAATGCCTGCTTTACAGTGTAAAATTCAAATGGAACAGAAGGAAAACTTTGATTTTTTTTTCTTTACATTGAGTATTTGTCCTGTGCTTATTTTTGCACAGCCACAGTTTCATTGTGCTCATAGAGAGTAAGAGGACAAAAATGAACTAAACATCTGCATTGATAGTTTTTACTAGGACAGACCTAGATGCAGTCCACAGAACCACACAGTTCTGGATGAAGAGCTTGACTGTATAAATCACTCCTATCCTAGATGCTCCAAATTAGATAATTAACTCATGTCATAGTCCTAAAAGGCTAACATTGTCTCACTTACTGCCAAAACACTTCAGAGTTTGATTTGATAATTGACAACTTTCTCTTTTAGCCAGCATTGAACTCAAACCTTGTTGTGGAGTGGGGAATCGGGGAGTGCTGTGCTGTGTCACGCTGGCTGCAAAACATGAACCTTCTTACTGTAAGTCATTAAAGATCCCTTGTCAGTATTCAATGTAGGGATGGCAAAGCTACCACTTTGGGCACATGTCAGTTTGAATTGCTGTTCTGCCTGTCAGTCAATCGTTTAATTTTATAGGGGTATTGGGTGTATCTTTATATGTGGGATTGCTTTATGCTGTTAAACATCTGCCAAGATCCATCCAACAGCTGAATGTAAAGCAACCTTTGTAAAGTCTATCTGTTGTCAAATAGGTTTTCAGATGAAGTGTCCGGTTGTAGTTGTTGAAGCTTCCTGTAAAGATCAAATTTTCCAAGCAATGTGGTTTTTAGTCATTAATCAGTGTACAGGGTGAGCTCTGAGAAAGGAGCTGTTCTAAAAAAAGTCTTACGGAGATGAGCCAGGGTCTCCTGAGGTAGTGGGAGCCAGCAGGGAAACATTTGTAAAACACCTTAAGGGACTGTGGTTGACAGCACAGCTGAAGTGCCTCTACACGTATGCACACAGCATGGCAAGCAAACAGAAGGAGTTGGAAGTTACCATGCCGCTGTAAAGCTATGACATTGTGGTCACCACTGAAACTTGGTGGGACAAGTCATATGACTGAAGTGTGGCTATTGATGGCTACTAGATGTTCAGAAGGGACAGGAGAGGAAGGGGGGGTAGAGGTGTTGTCCTCTCTGTTAAGAACTGGATAAAGTGTGAAAAGATGTCCCTAAAGAATAGTCCAGAGCAAGTCAAAAGCTTATGGATAGGAGGAATTAGAGACTGAGGCAACAAGGGGAACCTTGTGCTTTGCGTCACTACTTACAGGCCACCCAATCAAGGGGATCCTGCAGATGAAGACAGGAAGCATAATGCTCAGAGGCTATTACCTGTTGGGGGATTTCAACCACCCCGACGTTTGCTGGAAAAATAATACATCGAATGGTAGGCAATCCAGGAGACTCTTGGAGGGCCTTGAGGAAAACTTCCTAAGACAGGAAATAGATAGCCTTACCTGAAGGGAGGCAATACTGTATCTGACAGCCACCAGTGCATGCAAGCTCATTGGTGATACCAGGATTGAAGGAAGCCTGGGCTGCAGTGATCATGAACTGGTGGAGTTCACAGTACTAAGGGATAAGAGTCAGACAAGGAACATATTAAGGACCCTGAATTTTAGGAAAGCAAAATTCCAGCTCTTCAAGGGGTTAACCGGTAGAACTCCCTGGGAAATGGTCCTCAGGGAGCAGAACAGAGCTGGCTGATCTTTAAGGATACTTTCCTCGGAGTGCAAGAGCTCTCAATCCCCAGGTGTAAGAAATCAAGCAAGGAAGGTGAGAGACCAGCATGGTTGACTTGACACTTGCTGGTCAAGCCAAAAGGCAAGAAGGAACTGCACAGGCAGCTCAAGCAGGGACAAGAGTCTTGGGGAGAGTATAGAGATGCTGCCCAGTGGTGTACGGATGAGGTCAGGAAGCCCAGGGCATGGCTGGAGTTGAACTTGGCAAGGGATGCAAAGAATAACAAGAGACTCAACAGATATATCAATCAGAAAAGGAAGCTTAAAGAAAGTGTAATCCCTTGATAAGCAAGAATGGCAACCTAGTAACAACAGACAAGGAAAAGACTGAGGTTCACAACTTTTTTGTCTCGATCTTCACTGGCAGTCTCTCTCCTCACACCTCCCGAGATGACGCACCACAAGATGGGGACCAGGG
>VYZX01007346.1:24049-42151 GCA_013401335.1 Brachypteracias leptosomus | reverse complement strand
GCCACAAAACTAACTGAGACTGAAAACATGACTATTCACTGTCTTACAATGCAAGGAACAGGGATTTCTTCATAACTTTACACATATACACAGAAGGAAACAGGATATTCCGCTAGCAGAATGCTTGNACACCCGCATCATTAAATAGAAAAAAAAAGGGAAAACAGAAAATATCTCTCTAGGTGCGACTACTCCCTTCTGGTGGAAACTGGTGTATTAGCAAAAGAAAAACAATTTTTATTTTAAGAGGCATAAATATGAAAAAAAAATGTATTTTTAAATTCTTTTTTTGATGGAAGAATTCACTGAAAACAAAAAAATGTTATCAATAAAGTAGTTACAACTACTTTTTCATTAAGATTCAGCATTTATGCAGCTACTGCTGCATAGCTCAGCATGGCAAACCACCAACACTTGTCAACGCTGGTATCTTGAGGTCATCCTTATGAGGAAAACACATGAACAAACAGNTAGAATATACTGGCAGCACAATGCTGCAGCCTTTCTTAAAACTACCAACAGATCACTGACAAAACTGGTGTCCACTCCCCAACTACCCAACCCATATACACGCAGTGCTTTATCTATTAGTCACACAACTGGATGAACTAGAAAAATCAGCCAATTGATTTTGCTGAGTTNAACAAACAGTAGTTTATATGTGATTTTTTTTTTTTTATGTCATAACATATACTTGAAAAAGAATATGGACCTGAATCAGTGTATAGAAAAGAAAGAACACATTTAAATATTATATTAACACTACTAACAGCAGCTACAAAACACTCATTTTTTCTGGATAAAGTCAGAAAAAACAATGAAGACTCAGGAAATTAAAAAAAACAAACAATAAACTGTAAACTTACAGGTGAGCAAAGATATTTCACGTGCAGAAAGTACTTTGTTTAGCTTGAAAAGCATACTTATCTAACACACAATGTTGCTGGTTTACAATTGTGTACTGCTTGTTATTTGAGACCTATAGAATAAAAGTAACTATCATATCCACTGAAAAATATTTCCATCTTCATACTTTAAAAATAAAATCTACTGCTTATAACTTCTCCATAATATCTGACTCTTCAAATATAATTGTGTTTTGCTTCAAATACCATATATTTATTAAATCTTATGTTCACAACAATTGTCCTAAGAAATCACTTCCATGTTATACATCTCTCTTTACAGCAACTTCCAGAAAATAGATAATTTTACAAGGAACGCATTGATTCCAAAGTAATAATGGAGAGTTAGCTGTGTGATCTAAGTATTTTTTTTTCAGAAAAAGGATCAAGTGATAAAGTAGTGTTGTGATTTGTAAAGGTCACATGCTGGCAGATCAAATCAATCTTAATTTTGAGAATGGTGCAAGACTAAAAAAAAAAAAAAATTCTATTTCTAAGTGCAGGATTTTATCAATGCCTAGATTTAGAGAGACAATCATAACCACAGCCTTAATTAAGATATTTTAATGAATTCATTGTATTAATTCTTATTTCTATGGTAGAAAACACCATGTTGAGAACTGTTTGCAGCAAGATTACCTTCCTGCTCAATTTCCTTCTATATCCCCATCTACCCTAGCTGCAAATATTTTTTCGAATACTGTATTATTTTTACTACTAACAGAGACATTGCACATATATTAAAAAAAAAAAAATCAAACAATTCAACAAAATGTATTTGCATTTGGATTTAATCTAACAACACTTTGCAAAGTGCATCTTGAACTTTGGAGAGAGCTTTTAAAACTAAATCTGTAAGCTTAAAAGAGAAATTTAGTACAAGATAAGTGAAGGACAGAGCCCTAGTCCATCTCATTATCCCTGCACAAACGTGTTTCAAGCTGAAATGCGATGGAAACAGGCAAACAGAAGACTGTGGTTTAAGAGAAATACATGTGTTCTGTCTCTCTGAAAAGAATAATTCTTAGATTTGGAGAGCCAAGCAGAATTCTATCAGTATGAGAAATGTCCATTCTCATTTCTTCATTTCATGAATATTCAGAAGAACACATATTTGAAGCAACACTTCTTTGGAGATGCCTATTTGGTACGAACAATCCAGCAAAATACTTACATTACAGGAGTCTTAGAGGCAAAGAATGAATAGGCAGGCTAAGTGAAAGACACTGCATATAAGGCTTTCCAAGATTATGGATTCCTCCATTAGTTTAATAGAAATATTTTCTTGGCTTTATTAAGAAGTGTACATCAGTAGAAATATTTGCTACGTTTATATTCTCTATGAAGCTTGCTGAAGAGACTGTGTGAGTCTCTTGTATGAAGACTTATACCAAGTATGGTGGCAAGAGGGCACAAAGAAAAGCAAAAACTGCTTACACTGATGACTAATAGCATAACTATGAAGAAAAGTTTTTATCCAAGTTGCTTTCCCTTTAATGAAGTTCTATGTTTCCAGGATAAAACAAACAAACAAAAAAATCTTGTCTGTATCAACACAAAGTGTTTGATAGTCATTGACCTTGGTCATGAGAAGGTATTAAGAACACTAAGATGACTGACATCCTCTTGTAGTACTGTCTTGTCCAGGCTAGGGAAGGCTTATCCCTTCTTGCTTACCTGCAGGTCCCAGATGTGGCACCAGCCCTTCAGCTTCAATCAGTCTATGTCACAGCCATTTAGCACTTTTAACTTTGTGAATGCGAAAAACATTGAAGTGTTTTTAGCTAAAAGCGCTCCAAGTAACACCTGCCAAACCCTGAGCATTTTTCAGAGCACAGCTGCTGGACACTTCTACAGTGATACTATTTATGACAGCATCTTCCAGCAGATGGAAATACATGCAACACACACAGCTGCTGGCTGTAGGAAAATCTCCTGTCCATGTGGTAGAAAGTGAAGGACAGCAGTGGTACTCTAGAGCTGAAAAGACTGCCTACACTTTTGATGACAAAGTGATGGCAAGCACCAAAGCTTGGTATTTGCAACCCTGCCACCTACAAACCGGGAGGAGGGAGAACGTGTTCCCAGGGAGAGAGCAGGCACTGGCTAAGAGCAATACTAGCAGCTAGGGAAGCTGAGCATCACTGCATCCAAGTCCCACAGTAAGAGGAGGTTACCTTGATGTGTACAATGCACTACCTTGTCTGTCAGAGCCACTATTTCAGGGAAAGAGCAAGAAGGAAGAAGAATGAACTGTCTTGGGTTTGCTTCTTCATGTCAGCAGGTTGAGGCTTGGCAGTACCTATGTCAGCCTATCTCTGCCCTGCATCTAACCAGTTGTTTCCTGACATACTGGTAGACAAGGCTCTTAGTCATCACTTCATGACAAGAAATGGAAGTGAGTGATAGGCAGAAGAGAGGTCAAAGGGACAGGGAGGGAAAAGGGAGTAAAAAAAGACACAGACTAGTCTTCCTCCCCCAAAACTGTGGCTGTATCACTGGCTCTAGTCTTTCAACCAGACGATTCCCATGCAGGATAGTGACAATGGACCAAGAATATTCTTGACAGCAAAGAAAATCCCCTTTCTGAAAAATATCATCATTTCTACTTAACAGGACTAATTGTTCCCAGGAAAAATGAATACATTTTAAAATATGAGTGAGCTCCTGTGCAAGTACAATCACACAGGCACACTGACAGTGAGAACTAAGCACTTTCCTTATGGTCTTATATATGTACCTGCTCACTTTCCAACAGAAACTGATCAGTGGCGGAAGTTTCTAGTTTCCCACTGAAAAGCCCTCTATTGCAAATGACCAAAGCACGCCTATTGTCCCTCATCAAAGAGGGTTGGCACAGACATACGTGAAAATAGCTCTGTGCATCCTTAAATCCTGAATTGACTAGGACGTACCAAGTTTGAAACCAGATTTTCTCCCAAACTGCACTTTTGAGATGGCTCTAGAACTAACAATAAACAAGAAACATCAACTCTACACCCAAACTCTTAATATCATACCTCATGGGAGATATAAATGTTCTGCCTAGTCCCTGCTCATGCTCTCATTCACCATCACCAGCAGATTGCTCTGCAGGCAGTCCAGCAGATACATGTATATGACAGCAGTAGAAGCATCATAAAGCTGCAGTGTCCAGTGTTGCTTCAACATAAAAGCTCCTATTACAATACAAACTAGACATACTGAATCATCCCTGCTGCTAGAATTAACATCCTGGAGATGACACTTTGCTTGGCACTTCCCAGATTTCCCTGAAGCTTTCCCCAGGCTTCAACGACTAAGCCACACACACTGTAAACTACCGTGCCCCGCATTTAGTTTCAAACACCACAGTGACTGCCTCCAGTATCAGAAACACAAACATGCATTCAACAAATCTAGTGCCTGCCAAACTGTCTTTCACACTGGTACCTGAAAAGTTTGAGAATTGCCACCCTCGTTAAACACCCATGAGTTTCCTACCTGATAACTGTCCACACCAGACCTACCTCAAAGACACAGTTACTAGAAGTATGTAACAGCAATCTCCTTTCCACAAGTTTACTCAGCCTGTTTTGAAATAGTGAATATCAAATCAGAGCTGAATTTTTCCTGAATTCTTTAATGTAACCCAGAACCTGAAACAAGGTTTTTAAAACCCACTTAAAAAAGAGTAAATTGCACCACAACATATAGAAGGGAATTTCTGAGCTGTTCAAATAAGTACAATACTTATAAAACACTAAAATCATGTTATATTTATACCTTACTGTTCGTATGTAAACCCATGAAATAATCACTCAGATTAAATGTCTGAATGCATTTTAGAACCGCAGTGCATATCATTATCCAGTTTATAAAATTAAACAATAACTTTAACAGTAGATTCATGGCATTTTAGTGAGTATTGTTAATAAGTGTCAGTGAGAAAAAGAAGACAAGTTCTAGAAGCAATATACTCTGCTTCCACAAGGGCAAAACAGAAACTCAACAGTAAGGGGGGGAAAAAAAAATAAATATATAGTTTCAGGAACAAAAACGGGCTGTTACTGAGCAACAGAAATCAATTTCCACAGAAGAATAAGGGAGGTGTCCAGCTAACTGCTATCCACTTCCTCTAGACAAGTATTCACATGTGTAACATCCCACTCTAGACAAATAGTAAGAATGAAATAAAACAAATAGTTTGTTCCCCTTGCTCCATACTGTGAAGTTAACATAAACAAAAAAAATATTCCAGATTATAATGAATTCAAACTGGAAGAGGGTAGATTTAGATTAGATGTAAGGAAAAAGTTCTTCACTATGGGGGTGGTGAGACACTGGTACAGGCTGCCCAGGGAGGTTGTGGATGCTCCATCACTGGATGTGTTCAAGACCAGGTTGGATGGGGCTTTGAGCAACCTGGTCTAGTGGGAGGTGTCCCTGCCCATGGCAAGGGGGTTGGAACCGGATGACCTTTAAGATCCCTTCCAATCCAAATCATTCTATGATAAATTAAACCTAAAACTTTATTTCTACTACAAGTCACTTTTCTTTGCAGGACCTCTGTTAAAGACATTTAAACTACTATTCTGTTTAAAAGGATAACATTCATTCTGCAAGTTGGAAGACTAATCCCAACAATAATTTCTCACAGTATTTACCTGCCTGTGCTGTGGCTACTAAGAAGATACCAAATTACAGCTAAAAAGATCTCTGCACTCCTAAAATATCAAAATACTGTATGTGGTAAACAAAATATTTAAATGAAAAAAAGTTTTCAACAAAAAAAAGGAACTTCTAAACTTGCAAAATGTAGGAGACCTAAAAGTCTCTCAAAGACTTCCGGGGAAAATCTGCTAGCATTTTATAAAGGTTTGGATAGAATTAACTTCAAAACATAATATCTTTCAGAGCTACTCTCTTGTTAGTGAAATTTAACTGAACTTGTGACATGTAAACACCAGTTTGGTAGGAGCTATTTTCCTTAGCTCACATTTGATGTTAAAACACTTTGACTGAAACAAAGACAAGCCTCCAAATACGCTGTGACTTTTGCATAACTGATCACACCTCTTCAAGTTCTGCAGCTACAGCCAGCAATAACACGCTAATGAACAATTTGCCTGCATTCAAAAATCTCAAACACGCTTTAACACCTGACATTTAGAAAAAAACACACCTTCTTCAGCTGAAATCTGACAGTAGGACCTACTGCATGTCTGGAGCATTACATCAGCTCTACAGATGTGAGAACCAATAGACAATCAGTATAGAGAAGGCAAGTTTAGAGCTAGAACTGTGGTTGCCATTCAGCTCTGTAGGTATCGTCCCACAGCACCATGTCTTGGGAGTTGAACAACTTGCCTTGTCTCTTGCACCTGACTTCTACAGCTGGGTGGTGCTCATGGTGAAGGCTTCCAGCTTCCACTGCACTGCATAGAGGCAAAGGTCTCATTTTCACAACAAGCACCAGCTTCTAGCTCACACCAGTCCCATGTAAATAAATAAGAATAGAGAACCTCTGGGTCAGGCAGACTGACTGAATGAAAATGCAAGCTGGGAATGAATTTTAAATTAGCAAAGACACTGAAAGGGATACGAATCAGTACACAAAGCAGTCAGGAGTTTGTAGACTGGATCTCAAACAGTTTCCTTTGATATTGGAACAAATCAAAGCAGATTACAAAATGTTCACTTTTTGTCTTGGATTTGGAAGGTATCTGTAAGAGTAATTCAGAGATCATTCTGAGCAAAGAAACTACAGCACATGCACAAGTCTAACAAGGCTGTTCCAGCAAATCCTCTACAGCTTCTGTGTGCTTATATGAAATAGGATGATCAAGGACACTTGCATCCTGCCCAAAGTAGATTCAAGCATCTTGAAGCTTTATACAGAGGAATGTAGAAGTAATATGCACTTCATTCTTAATCATTAGACTTCTAGAACTGACATTTTTCTATCCAAGAGACTGCCTAAACTAGTCAGCAAGCCAAGGACCTCAGCATTTGACTTGGCAATGCAGGAATACTTAAATAGACATCACAGTAGAGGGAATTTGGTTTTTGTTATTCTCCAAAAACTGAAGGACCACATGCAATATTCATGTATGAATTACAGTAAGTGCATCTACACTTTGAAAAATAACAAATGAAAACAACCCCAAGCAATTTTAAAATGAAGTTTTAAGGAAGTTATATACCCAAGTAACGTGATACAGTAGTTGGAATAAAACAGACTAAAAATTATCTTGAAGCAATATATAGGACAGAAGAGCTCCTATTAAAATACACTTAAAACGTGTAACTAAGGTCTGTGCTAAAATGAAAGAAAAACACTGAAAGCAAAATATATGAGACGGTATATTTAGATTTTGAGTAAGAGAGAATAGTTTCATATTGATCCCTGAAATTAACTGGAAGCCAGCCAAGTTATAGGACACTCAGAAGAAGGTTTCTTTCACACACAGCATATATGGAGACAAAGAAGGAAAAGCGAAAAAAGAAACTGTCAAGAGAGGAAGTTCAGACCACAAGATACTAAAAAAAAGCCAGTGTTATATATAGTAAATGAGATCTGCAGGTAGAGGAAAGGTATCAGCCAAGAAGTTCAGGATCAAATGTGATACTGAGGTTATTCACGAAAAGTCTAAATAGCAACTATACAAGCAGAACAGTTGATTTGTCCCCAGGAGAAACACATCCATGGGAAGTATTTCAAGGGAAAGTCAATACAAGCAGGCAAAGAAAACAGAGAAGAGTCATTAAAGGTGTCAAGAAATATGTACAGCTGAGAATCATGAGCACATAACTGTCAGTTAGCAGTATAGTTTAGATATGGTATATAGAAAAGAGCAGATGGCCAAGAAGTGACCCTTGTGAGAAGGACTCAAGAGAGCAAGGGTCTTGTCACATAAGAAGTGAACAAATGCACACCTTCTTTTATCTTTTAAGAGATGTGTAGAAAAATGTCCACAATAAAAAGGATACGGCAGGCACTTGGATGAGAGATTCATAGAAGTGTGGGAGCTATACAGGGAGGAGAAAATGAAAGAAATAATAACTGCACACAGACTGCACAGAGTTCCTCAGGGCAGTCTTCATTATCCAGAGTTAGGTCAACCTCAAATATAATTTCTTGACAAGTATTTTGGAAAAGACTATGAGTAAGGTCTAACACTGAGTATCTTCTTTTTTCAGTACCAAACAATTCATGATAAAAATGTTCCTTAGTTGGAGGATTTCATATCAGGCCTTTTATAGATATGACATTTAAAACTTTTATTAACTGAACAATCTAAGCCAATTCTTACAAAGCAGAGCAGCAGGTAGGCAAGCTCACTCCAGGTGTTGGGTGCATTTACCCATTTATTTAAATTATCTAACCAGATAGAATTGTAAAGTGAAAATACCACTTGTCAGCACATATCAGCTATAATTGGTGCTGTACATTTCATGAATAAAATAAAATTGAAGACTCTATAAGCATCTAACTAGCAACTCAGTCTATGCCAAACTTGCTTCTCTCAGAGCCTGAACAGTTTCAGGATTATCCCCTTGCTTCTCTCAAACTAAAGATTTAACAGAATATGCTTATTATTTGAAGAAACCAAATTGTCACCACAGGAAACCACTTATGATATAAATGGTTAATAAGTATATATTGCTGTAATGATGCAGTAGTATAAAATGTTTAATGAGAAAATGGAATGATATTACCAACTTGCTCAAACCTACTTATAACAGTAAAACAATACTATATTTTGTTAAGAAAGAAGTCTTAACTAACAGGAAATTCTTGTAACTTTTTTTCTCCCCTATTATCTTGATATTGCTTGAATATTGCAGAATACATAACTTCACAGCCCAGAGAACAGATCTAGGTTCTAAGCTTCATATAACTCATATAATATCTATTTATGGCATATGCATGTTTGGTATGTCCCTCAAATGGGCTGCAGGTGAAAATGGAAGAGTCCTTTCCAGTCTCACAGTTTTTACATGAATTAAGGGGAGGCCATCTTAACAATGCATTCTTTTGCCAAAACTTTGCCTTTCAAACACGTAAGAAAATGGCATACCAGGAGCTGTCTTTTTACTACTAAGATCAGGAAAACTGTAATAAGAGACAGCTAGGAAGAGGAAAGAAAAAAGATTAAAGGTTTTTAAGTCACAATGATGTTTCATATGCACATTGTTACAGTGCACAAACACATAACACTAATATGATTACTTTTAAGTGTTCTATGACTATATGCATATGATACATTGTGATTTAAAACATTTTATCTCTATTGAAGCAGTGCTACAGCTTTAAAACCCGCTGCCATTTTGCATGTCTGCTGCCTTTTACATTCTTCAACATCAAATGACAGATTCTGCTGAATATTTACTCATGAAAAACCTTGGCAGAACTTACAGACCTTGATTTTATTGTAGAATTGTAAGTCTATATGCAAGTTACAAGACCTTCTGCTTAGCATCAAGAACTAGAGTAATTTCAAGCTAAATTTTCATTCAATCGATTTTTCTCACTGTCAAAACTCTTCTGCTTAAAAATTTTGATTATTTGAAGTATCCAAAAATTGTTAATGTTCAGTACACAAAAGACATCTCTGCTAGACTCAGTGGATAAATATGAAATACAGATACTTATATTTCAGAGGACAGACTTCTAATCCTGCTTCAACTGGTAAATATAAATACATGCTAAGTATTTATGAAAAAATCTACTATTCAAGATATAAGTAAATGTTCAAATACATACACTATGCACATGCCTACAAGTTACACATGTAGCTACTCAGACATAATACCATAAAACATTGCAGTGTAAGTAAACAAATGAATGTATGAATGAATATTGCTTATTATCAAGTTCTAAACAGTGCAGGTTTCCAAGCCAAACATGAAAGCTGGGAATGAAACATATTGCTCTCAGAACACTGAATAAACCAGCAGAGAAGGGAAAGTTTGTTAAAAACATGTAGCGTGATATACCACAAGTGAGCCAAGTAGTTTGCCAGTATTTGAAAGGCAGCAGCATGACAAAAATCCGCAACCCTCCAACAAAGGTTTTGTCAAATACTATTTCAAGTCATCTGATCTTGAGAAATCAAAAGAATAGCTCATTTACCTTAGCTTTCACTCTTAAATCACGATGCAGAAAGATCACAACTTGTAAGAAATTCAGTAAATACATGGATCAGTTTATGTATTGCTAGCAATAACTCGGCAAGTCTTCTTTACCATTGTAAGTGCAGTGCTAACAACCCTTTCATATTCAAATAGAAAAGGCTACTTGTAAACCAGAATAAAGAATACATCTAGCTTCTTTTCACTGATTTTATTTACAGTGTTTGTTGGTGATGAAAGCGTCTGCATAATATATGCAGCTTTGCTGTTAATATACCACAATTCTCCAGTTTCCTTTTAGGCATACCGATATCAGTCTCAAAAAAACCCAACCCAACCCAATCCCCTTCTTGTACCACAGCCTCAACAGGTTCCACAAAGACACTGAAGAATCTCCTCTTTCATGAAATGGGGTTGAGGAAAACTAGGGACAGCAGAGACATCTCTCTCCCATCTTCTCTTCATCTCTGCCAGTGATTTTCATTAAGTCCTACAATGAATTAAATGACCTGTCCAAATGGTTATAGTCTGTTTCCTGGGCAACTGACCTGCATAACAGCACTTCTCTGCAACATGAGCTGGTGCTAAATCCTTCCCTGTCTACCCCACATCATGTCCTGTGGTTGCACCATGCCACCCATGCTGCAGGACTGGAAGTGAGCAGGAACACGCTCAGCCCAGCTCTCTCAAACATGGTGGCTTCACTCTACTCTCATAACGTGCAGCACTTGGAAAGTCAGTGTGAACCAATAACTCAGCGTCCAGCTACAAATAGATGGATTTCAACTTCTGACACGAAGAAGACAGTTTTAGGGAAAACTAAGGAGACTGAAGCCCATTAGCTTCCATCTGTCCCAGTAAAAGCATATGTATCAATACGTTAAGAAGAATGACTTAACTGAGTCATCTGAAATGTAGCTCATCAAATTATACTGCAGTTCTGAAAGATTTATTGAGGGATTTCACAGATATTTGTATTCTTTTAGTTTGTTTAGTGCTTGTTTTTAATCAAAAACTTTCCATCAAAACAAACTGCTAAACTGATAGCAACATGATTCTGTTTGAGCATTTCAACACTATTTTAGTTGTAGACTGGCACCCTTCACAAATTTCAGTTATTCAGAGAGGCTAATTAGTTTCAAAAAAAGCACAAAACATTGTTAACAACCAACCACAGGGGGGAAAAAAAAACAAAACAGAGACTAAGAGGAGGATGGCACTTTCAAGGGAGGCAAGCAATCCACAGAAAGCAAGCTTCTTTAATAACCACATTTACCAGAAAGCATAGAACTAATTATTGCTCCAACACACATGATGTATTCAGAGACCTCAAATAACAGACATTAGTACCTGGCATTTCAGGCACAATTGTTGAAGCATACTGATTGTAAGCATAAATGTTCATATTACAAAACAGGCAGATGGTTTGCTTCACCAGAAACATTACAGTCTGATGTTTGTTATCAATTGTACTGATTTAATACTAATGAAAGTAAATGGAAACAGATTTGCAAAAATCTGTCTCTCAGGAAGATGTATGTGTGCCTTTAAAAATCTTTTACTTCAGATGTATCATGCTACGGTACCAAGAGGAATAATGACATATTTTAATATAAAGCACCACTCTGACATTTGTGCAGAGCTTTCAGGCCAGTAACCAAACCCTACAACTACAGGAGAATAGATTTATTCAAGAAAAGAAGCAGAGGTTGGTGTTTCAGGATCTCTACCATAGCAGCAATCAAACAAATTAAGATTAAACTTACTTTTTATGGTATTATAAAATACCATTATACCCATTATTAAGACTTCTTTTCACAAGTAGAGCGATTATAAAATAAGCATAGTAAGCATAAATTATTCTTGTTCTCCAAACGCCAAAGTGCTCTGCTTCTAGCTGATGTGTCCCTGCTGACACCACTCACTGTGGGCAGGGCAAAGGAGGAAGAGCCACCAGGTTCCCCCTGATATGAACCACCAGGAACCCAAGACAGGTTAGGCAGAGCAGCCTTCCCCGTCACAGTCACTAGCTGCATTATGGACTAGGGTGTAAATCAGAAATCCAAACAGATGAACATTAAACAAGGGACATAAACTACCAGTGCTTTCTCAAGCCTAGCACTTCTCCTTAGACTTGTTCTAGTGCATGCAATTACTTCAGATCGTAAGAATTATTAAGGCTACATTTCTCATACTGATACATTGGTGAAAGCGTTCCTTGAAGTTAAGTGTCTGTCCACCAGTGTTTCTCTAAAGTGCCCACATTAGTATCTCAGATTTCTGTTAGGAATAATGATATAGCACACTGAGTCTTAGAATCATAGAATCATTTAGGTTGGAAAAGACCTCTAGATCAAGTCCAACCTTCGTCCAACATTTCCCTTACCCCTACACTGTGTCTTGAAGCATCACATCTACTCATTTTTTGAGCACCTCCATGGATGGTGACTCCACCATCTCCCTGGGCATCCTGTTCCAATGCCTGACCACTCTCAGTGAGAGAGCTTCTTCCTAATATCCAATTTAAACCTCCCCTGGTGCAACTTAAAAGTATGTTTTCAAATACAAACAACATACACAGTGCTCTTGCAAAAGGGTGCTGAAAGATAATCAAGGCACTACTTTAATTTTCATCCTTAAATCTAAATACAGTGCTAATAGCAGAGCAATGAAGCAGGCCATTTAGCAAACTGCTGACCCTCAACACATTGGCTATATCCGTAATGGCTCCCCAGAGCACTAGCAGTCCTCACCTAGCAGGACAGGCCAAGGCAGTGACACAGAGTCCCTGCAAAGGGCTACAACAAACTCACACCTCAGAAAATCCTTGCTTGTTTTGCTCTCTTCAGATACTTTCTTCTCTGTTCTGTTTGGTCTGCAACACCAAAGTAAGCATGATCCAATACACAACAATTTGTTACCTTCTCATTAACTACACAGCATCAACTCCATGGAGATTCTGAGTTTACTCCACTCTGAGCACAAGCACAATTTACGACTGAGGTGTAACATGGCATTTGTTATGAAATTATTTCATTTCAATTTATGTCAAATACTAAAACCTAAGAGCTGATTCAGACATATTAACAGTAAAAACCTAGATTTCTGCTTTTATTGACAGAACTGTAAATACTATTATACAGTCATTTACTATCTCATTGAAAGCTGATGCTTGTTTATTATCTGAGGATAGATCACTATGGGTTTTATTATGAAGCCAAAATATATTTGTTTCTAATCATCCATATACTGTATCAAACAAATACATCTGATAAAGGGATAAAGAGGTGTTAAAAATAAGTCTTTTAACCCAATTTGTCTATATGCTATTGATAGAAAATAGATTTAACTGTATTTTTCATTGCTTGGGGACACTGATTTCAGCCAAGATATTCTGATTCTATATATTGAAGGTCAGGCATTAAATATTTTACTTCTGCAACTTTGTAACATTTTATACCAAAGATGTGGTCATTGCCAGTAACTTCTAAAGTAAGATTCTACTCCTGATGTATTAGAATACTGCAAAAATATGTAGAATGCTGTACTTCAAGTTGAGATAAAAATGCCTCTGGTATAAAGTTAAAATTTAAAGTAAAGTCAGTTGTACATATGGCAACACACTTTTCTCTGAAGCTTCTACAATGGAACACAAAACACAAATTAACTGTCATGTTTAAGCAATTATCTCCCATCAAAACGATCAAAAATCTAATTTACAGAAGAGATACAGTGGATGCATTTCCAATTCTCCCTCTAGCCTCCACAAGACAGTGTAACTGATCTAAACTAATACAGTCACTCATTTTATAGGTGGGGTGAAGACTGGGGTTTTTAAAAATTATTATTTATTTTTTAGTAAATGGAAGAAGTGTGATCTTGCCTGCAAGGAACAGACTGGAAATACACAAGATATGTCAGTCAATGTTTTACATAGTGGCATAGTCATTCAGATCAGTATCTTACTTTTTAATATAATTATTTTTTCCTCACAGAAAATTGATAGCATAAATGGATACAAACAAGCTTTTCACAGGGCAAGGAGGGTACTAAACGGACAGAACAAATTCTGGAGTCAAACTCCTGAAACAAAATTTGCTTTTTCTGACCTTCAGCAATATGTCTGCTCCTGTCTCACAAACACTGGCATCTAGAACATGACCAACATCAAGCCTACCTTCCTAGCAAAAAAATATAAACAAATCAGTGTCATTTAGCAAGGAGACAGGCGACTGGACACCATAACAAGACAGAAGTAAAGAACGAGAATTGGTTTTTTCTTCCTTCATTCTTTCTAGACACTTGTGCATCTACAGCAGTAGAAACTTTTTTTTTTTTTTAAAGTACAGGGCTGGGTCTTTGTACAATTTAATACTTTAAAGTGTGCAAATTCCACTAAAATACATTGCAAATGCCTAATTTTGAAAAAGGCAGGGCCTTATTTTGAAAAGTAACTAAAAAGGCACAATATACAAATGAACAATGTAAATAATAAAAAAAAGTCTATCTCCTGGAGATAAGAACTACTTTTCTTCCTGTATTTTTCTTGTTTTCTCCTATCTCCTCATATAAACTATCTCACAGCACTGGTATCTTGGGGCTTTTTCACTAAGGAAAGAAATATAATGGATAACTTATATTCCAAAAGTCAGAAATTGAACTGGGCACTTTGACATTGTCATACACCAGACAGTAAATAATATTTTCTTTAATTGCTAAAGAGAGGCAACAGGCTTTTGGCTTTTCTTTTTAAAGTCGGGGCACTTTTGCCCCCCTTTCATTGCTGTGGCTGTCCTCCTGAAGCAATGATTTGCATATTTGAAGAGCAACCATTCTGGATCAGCTAGAAGAGTCTGGTGCAGGAAAATACTGATGGACCAGTACAACATTTTATATACCTTCAGCTTTGATTTTGGTCGGAAGCTAAAGCATGCTCATGGATGGACACAAAGACAACAATAAAATAGGCTGTCTTCTCTACAAACCAAAGTAGAAACAAAAAAAATCCCCAAACGCTGCAACGAATTTTACTTAGGCCAGGTAGTAGTACATGGTTAAGAGGCAAAAATCATTACTATGAACTTCATTTTGTTTCCCATGCAGAGGTAAAATCTATTGCTAAAACCTGAATGGTAGGCAGTTCCTGCCAGAAAACCCGAATCCATTTGTTCCAATATTGACCACTTGAACCACCTTCCTTGGAGATGCACACATTAGCAGCATACTAATTAGCAGCATGCAGGTATTTGAACAAATGCTTGCAAAACCGGGAGCAGGAATGCACAGTAGTAGCTTTTGCTTTGAACAGACACCACCACTTCCTTCCACAGTCCCCAAGAACTTCCCTTGGCCCGTAAAGCCGCTTGAAGGAAGGTGTACCTGGAAGGAGATGGTTCTGGGAAAACAACAGTTAAAAGTACTGAAACGTGAAATAAGAAGCTTCCGTAGACTTCTTAAATTCCTTCGCACTTCAGTGAGTACAAACACAGCAAATTAGTTATGACAATCTGTGGTTAACTTTCACTACACTCCCAAAATACAGAGGTTTAATTTTGAAATTTGATCAATATTCATACTATCTTACATACCAAGTTAATTGGTAAAAATGATGTGATATATTCTTGGAGACATTTCTGAGGAACAACTTAAGTATTTGTTACCTAACATGAATAAATCTCATGTTTGTGAATATTGATGACGGTTAATGGAAGTATTACACTGTTAGAAGGGTTTCAAAGTGACTTATACAAGGCATGTAAACAGGATAAAAATAGAACTAAACATACCATAATGAAACCATGAAGCTGTAATTTAGATACATGCACAAAAGGCAAAAGTCCTTTTTCCTCTCAACAAGAGCACTATTACAACACAAAAGTCACACACACAAAAAAAGCAGCTTTAACAAAGGACCGACTGAATAGTTTTAAAAATCACTGTATAGCTTTTCAGCAGTAAGATACATATTACAAGTGCATACTCTAAAAAGGCCTCTATGTAAGATTTTGTTATGTAATTTTACAAAGGAGATCTAGCAGCCCTCAGACTACATGCATAATTAAGAATGAATGTTGCAAGCAAAAAGGTAATAAAAATCTGGGTAAAGACAATTGAAGTCAATTGTACATTTTATATATTGTTTAACTAAGACTATTGATGATAAACTAGGCAATAATCCTGACAAAACTCTGGATTTTCACACTAATGGCACATGCATGTCAATCACTGTAGTCTTCTAATCCAGGAATCTGCATATGTATTTCTGTAATAGGATTAAGATTACAAGTATAAGCCCCCAGTAGTCCTGAAAGCAGTAACCATGTGTTCCACCACTTCTACCCAGGTCTGTGCACCTCTGCCCCTCATCCCATTCCAAAGTTTGTGGTTTCCCTGTTACGAGAGCTCACGTGAGTTAAATACTCATTTTCACCAAGTCAGTTTGAATTTCGCTTGTATCTGTGCCCAGCCACGTTAACTCTTGTGCAGACAGGCAGAGGCTGCAGTACAGCAGGCACAGGCAGCAACTCCTACAGTGTCCCTCCAACGATGATCTTCACCTCATAACCTGGCCTCATAATCTGAATCCAGCAGGCATTATGCAATGAATTACAAACCCATTCAGACCCAAAAACTACTTCTGCTGCAACAGTTGCTTTTTGCTCATGTTCTCCTAGCAAGGGCACCATGAAAATTCAAGGAGGCCAGATGAGCATTGCTCTTTCTCTTCCTGTCTACTCCTACTCTCTTCCCCTACTGCCAACCTCATGTATTTACCAGTGGCAATTTAGGTACAGAACTCAGTTTATGATATAAAAGACCACAGCGCTTTGAAGAATTTTGGCTCTTGGTAACTAGATTTCTACCGCTTGTTTTTCATTCTCTTCTTTACAACCAAAGCTAGGCATAACTACCAAAGCCATTACATCTTTACACATACAAGCTGGAAAATGTCAAATTATCATACTGGCCTAAAGCTTGGATCTTAAGAGAATGCTAAATAAAGACTTAGTCAAGGGTAGGGAAGTTGAACAAGACAGTAATTGCCCACACACACATAGGTTTTTGCCACCTAAATCCAAACATAGTGGTGAAAAGCAGAAGATGTCTAAATATTTTTTTTTCTTTTCACATTACAAAAGGTGAGACACTATCATAGGCCCTCTCCCTGCCAAAAGGCCACAGCAGTTTGCGGTGATGAAAACCCTTTCAGAGACAGGAGTTGTAAGTGGGTAGAACTGCAGGGACTCAGTAGATCCTTCTATGATTGATATAAAACAGAACTTCCTAATACTAATGTACATTCAGGTCTTATCATGTATGTAAATTCATAAAGGGAATTTAAGGAACAGCTTTAAACAGACTCAATATTTCTATTAGAAACCAGACATATACATTATTATCCTCTGGCTGAAAGGCAAGAGTCTTATCTGTAAAAAAATATCTCAAGTTATATTTTATGCTGTCCAGTCACAATTATTGCAATGACTCCCCTTCCTCTTTTACTGGGGGGGGTGGTGGGGGGGGGGGGATAAAAAAAAAAACAAAACCAAATCCACAACCTTATTATGTTCTTTAAGGAGAAAAGACACCCTGGTGCCATCTGATTGTTTTAGCCTGATTTTTTCAGGCAACTAATGTTATTATGAGAGGACTAAACACAAAATCATAACATTTGAACCATGTTGTCCAAGTTCTATCAAATTTGGCAAAATGCTAGATGTCTGAGATATGACTTTCACAGAAGTTAGAGACCTTACAGAAAAATAAGACCCGACATGGTGATTCTTGAGGGAAAAGCAACCACAGCTTTGTCCCTTTTCCCTTGAAGAGACAGCAGTCTACTAGCTAATCAGAACCCAGGTACTATTTGTTGAAACCACAAGCATGCCACTCCTAACCCAACCAAAAACCAATGAGAGGCTGAAAGGAATGGCAGACTTCAGGGACATGGCAGGGAGCTGGGCATCACACACTGGAGACTAAAATACATAGGGAATGAACCTAGGGGGAAAAAAAAGAACCAAAACCAAACCATTTTTAGGTCTACTACTCATGGAACAATTTGATTCATATTTGTGGA
>VYZX01007346.1:3649-24012 GCA_013401335.1 Brachypteracias leptosomus | reverse complement strand
GAAAAAACCCCAAACAAAACAACACTTGAACAGCAGATATATATAAAACATACACATAGATAATTTGAGTAAGTCAATACCAATTAAATAAAAGGGATGAAAAACACTGCAATTATTTTTGTGACTGGATAGCTTTAACTATCTTGATAGCATGCAATATAACAATGTAGATTTGTGCTGAGGTGCCTAAACAAAAGACAGAGCCTATCCTTTTTTGTCAAAATGCCCAGGTAATATGATAAACATTGAAACAGAACAGTGAAAAAACCTCCCACCATTTATTCTTTATATAAATAGGTATTATTTGTATATGTAGGTTGTCAGACAGACATGCACCCTTTTAAAGGCCTGTTTTACCAAATAGATTTTGTTTTTTTCCCCCTCCTCCCTCTAAGAAGAAAATACCATTGAAAGAAGAAAAATCTCCAATAAAATAAAGGACAGAATAACTCAGGCTCCCCAAAATCTAGAGCAGATAAAAATTGTTGACTCATATTGTAAACTGTCTGTCCAATACAAGCTTTCAGAGTAATGTAGCAAGGAAAAAAATGTTTTCCAGTCACTGCCATCCATCATCTTGGTAAACAAGTAAAATGTACACTCTGCCATCTGGTAGCTATTAGTCTGTGTAATCATAAAATATCATGTAATGTAATCATAAAATACACTATTATTACCTACTCTTTCAATTTATAAGCAAATACTTCTATCTGTCAAATGATTTCATGCTAGCATAGTGCTTGAATCTTCTGAGCTGCTTAGCATCAATCTAGTCGTCAATCTAAGATAAGTCTGTCTCCTGTTTGGTCCTCCTACATTTGGAAAATGCTCAACATGGCAGTACTCTAGTGGATCCCAGAAGAAATGATATGAAGAGAAGGGCCAGTAAATGATCCAGCTGTCAAGGACCTGAACAGTTCAACACAAGGACTATGAGACAGTCACTGCATTTGGTCAGACAGACTTAGATGCCACCAAGAAGAGAATTCCCAATTCTAATAATATTTTTTTCTGCACAATATTCTATTTAGCTTCGATATTTATCTTTAAAAATATCTGCACGAGAAAGAATCCTAGAAAAGTTACAAATTTATCAAACTACATCTTTTAAGGGTACAATAGAAACAGCTTTATTCTAAGATGCTTAAGTTGGAGAAAAAACTTTTTTTTATTTTTTTAATAGATTACCACCAAAACTATCCATTAGAAAGAAAATATGTTTATGAGGAACCATGTGCAGGAAAACTGGAAACATTTTTCAGTGATATATATTACTAAAATATTTTTAAACACTTCTAGTGATCTTATTCCCAGTAATTTCTCAATAAACTGAAAAGTAACATTCATTGTTTTCACCAGCTCAAAGAACTTGCAAGATATATCACACCATCAGACCATCAGCAAGAGGTGGTCGCAGTTATCTAGAGCTCAGACACTTATTTCTTATTACATGTTTCTAATTTATGCAAGAAAAAAAAAAAAAAATAATGGAGGGAAGATTCTACTTAAGTAAAGTCTTTGCCTCCCTCAGCTAAATACCAAAACCAAAGGTAACAGGGTAAGTGACACAAGTCATCAGGTCAGCTGCACATGTCTCCTTTTTGTTCATGTAGGTGATTCTCTGCTGACTTTAGGGCTAGAATCTTCTCCTGCAGTGACAGGATGAAGTTGAATGGCATACCATGTGAACATACCACAGGTTGTGGTGGCCTACCAGGTGTCATTATGAATTTTTTACTAACTTTTAAAAGATATAACAGATCTATGCATAGATGGACTTTGAAATTCTGAATATGTCTCTCAAGCTATAGAAGTACCTTGTCTTTCTTTAGCTCAACCATTTCAAGACCAACTTAGTTATTAAATATCAGAAAACCTCTTTTTTTTTTCTTGGTCAGTAAAATTCTGACATATTCCGAGGACATTATCAATGTACTTAAAGCCACAGTCCAGGGGCCCAAAGCAATTATTAGTGTGAAAACACAGACAAAGGTATAGGAGAGAGATTAAGCTCTAAAAACACAAGCATGAAGCCCCTGCTACTTGGAAACGGCAACCCCCATCAATAAGGGGTTTTTTTGAGGCAACAGCCACTCTGTCTGGCATACTGTGCTGACAGTCCACTTTGGGAGCCCTTTGAAGAGCAGAAGTCATTCAAACTCCTGAAATAAGAAGCAAACTCAACCAGCTCTCTTCAAAAACATTTTTCCCATCTCCTAAATCTAATCTAATGATCTTCTCCATGTGTTTGTTAAATAGTCCTGCAGTTCATATGGCAATGAATGTTGCCTCTGTTGCAATGGTGAAGAACTAAGACTTCAAAAACCGCTCTTAAAAACTACACTATTCACACCGCAAGGTGATAATTTTTAAATTATGAAATGAAATGCATGTGATAGTAAATGAGATTTCCTATTTAAAACTAAATATTAATACATAAACTGAAAATATGTTCTTTTATGCATTATGGTACAATCTTTAATTGTGTAATCATATATTTACTAGAAAGTCCATGACTGATATCACAGTAGGCATGTATTAGAAAACAGAAGATTGTAACTATAGATTGTAAATCCAAGCATCAATCTCTCATTTTCTTAACCTCCTAAACTTTGTGTGTCTACTATACTTCACTTTGAAATCTAAACTGAATTTATTATATATTGCATTAATTAAATTTAACATTAAAAGATGTACATGAATAACAGAAGTGAGACAGAGATATTGAAGCGGTTTTCAGTCTGAAAGAGGTTTTGTTTCTTAGGATGCATTCTTTAAGTCTAGCCAGCCTGACCATTAATGCCACTACCTTTCCATCACTGACAGTGATAAATTAAAGGAAGCCTCCAAAAGCAAAAGGCATTTCTTTTTATTTCCTGGATAAATTCTGTAGTTATACCACATAGTGTATGGCACCAACAAAAGAACATAGCGCTCCACAGAAACAGAAGACCTCAGTATATGATTGTGCAATTTTTTTCAGATGGGCACAAGCACAAGGAGAGAAGTCAGTCAAAGGGAAAAAACCAAACAAAAAAATCCACCCACAATCTCCTGTACTACCTCAGTTTCCCTCTGCAAAGTTTTAAAACAGCCCCTTCCCCTAAACATTAAAGCAACGTGCATCTCCAGCACCCTCATAATACATGAGGAGAAGGGAATGCCCCAAGAGAGACACATACACTGAATATGTTATGTCAACCCAAAAAAATTAGAAATAACAGTGCAAGAATTAAAGAATATATATTCTTTTGATTTTTAACATAAAGAAGCTTAAGATAAGTGTTGAAAATTCCATTCAGCCAGAAAAGTTTTACTTTCTTACATTAACCACATGGTTAACTTGCAGCAAAACCCTGAAGCAGTTTGCTATCACCAATTCCACACTTTTACAGAATATTTTTAGATATTTACAACATCTTTCTTTCAGTCTATCTAGGTATTTGTTTTCAGAATTCATAACCTCTGACCACTTCAGAATTTTTAACACCAACTCCAGAGAATCTAACCCAAAAGTCTAATTTGGTTCATAGTCTTTACTGGTGGCTGTAAAGAGAATGAAGAAAAATACTTGCTTGACCTTTTTCCCTCTTTATTAATAGTCACCTCTGTCAATGGTTGACATGATAAAGTGTCAGCACTTTAACTAAAAATGTTTATTAGCCTACCGAGGTAACGATTCCACAATGGTGGCAGCAGAACGGAGCACTGCTCGGTCACCTAATGGTACTAATTTAACATGGAGGATTGGGCCTCAATATAAGACTACTACATCTGCCAAACTACCCAAAGAGCACTATGTGGAGTTTATTCAAGATTGAACAAGCTCTCCATCAAGTCAGAATGGTATGGATAGGTGACATGTGATCCAACCAAAAAAAACCTCTTATAGAAAGTGAATCAAGCAAAAATATTTGTAACTAAACAAACCATAAGAGTGAATTAATACTGAGTCAGAATTCGCACTGTATGGCCATTTTAATCCAGTACTGGGACACCAGGTACTCTAGGGACTGACTTATGGCACTGTTAAACTAGAGCATATGTTGAAGGTGAGAAAACAGACATACATGGCTGGAAAGATGGAAAGCAGGCTGCAGAGTGCAGAGCCCAGCCGCCATGCGGGGCCGGAGCCAGGGAGAAGCCACAGGGGCAAACAAGAGGATAAGTCACCAACGCCACGGCTGAAAAGCAGGTGGGGTTCAGATGGAGCAAATGTAGATAAAACATCACCTTCTCCCTCCCACACTACCCAGTGAATCTCCAATAAATTTATGACTTTTTATGCACAAGCAGAAAAACATAACTTAATTGCCACTTGGCAATATGTATCTACAATAAATATATATTAAAAAGTGCTACTTTCTAAGAAAGAAAAGGCAGCATAACCAGAAAGTAAATTATAGCTATTAATTCCCAACCTAAATTTCAGATGATATCCATTATATATCTTTGCAATTCTATTACAGCTATGAGTTCATGACAGTCAGATATTGTTAGAGCAGCCTGCTACTTTTAAATGACAGCTCTCTTGCTTGAGATATCAATTAGGGGGAGAAAAAGTTAATAATCCGAGTAGAGTTCTTACTATTGTAGTCAACATTTTAACTCTCTATAATGAATGGACATATGAGATTTTAACTCCCAAACAACTATGCAACATTTTAACAACTCATAACAAATGATTATGTGATGCAACAATAAAGCATCTTCCATAATTTTAGGTAAGTAAATAAAGAAGAAAAATATGAAAGAGAGACTTGGATGCAAGATCAGTACACCTATTCATGTTTTCAGAAACATCTGATTATGAAAACAAAATTGTGCATAAATTGAGGATTTGCTTTCATTTCTAACGCATACTTTAAGATACAAATAATACTATATTATCAGGAAAAAATATTGGTAATCAGCATTTCAGATTCAATGATGTGTTTAGTAAAATATTAGGTATTAATGCACTTACTGTGAATAACTAAAGGAAAGTTTTTCATATAGTTAGATGTTAAAATCATCAGCTGTTTTTGGCAACACATACCCAACCTTTCTTAGCCTGTACTCACACAGCTGGTTGCAGGCTTTCATGTGCTAGATTTTCTTTAACACTATTCCTAAGGCAAGAACTATCACCTTCATCTCTGTGCAACATGCAGTGCAGTAGAGCTCCTTCCCACAAGGGTCTACTGGCAAATAAATATGCTCACAAGAAATGCTGAAGCGTTAAGGTCAAATATATCAGTCAAGGTCACTGGGGAACATAATAGTGTATTTAGATAATAGACCCATTGGGACACTTAAGTCAGCAAAACAAGTTCTGTATCAGTTTCTAAAATATATTTTATTAACATTTTTATTATTTCTTGTATAATATTCAGTCTCAAAGAACAGATGTCTTTAGGATCTGTACGCCCAAGAGTACTGGAACTACCCAAGGATACTGAGGGAGTTGGCAGACGTGCTCACCAAGCCACTCACCATCATTTATCAGCAGTCCTGGCTAACCGGGGAGGTCCCAACTGACTGGAAGTCAGCCAAGTATGGCACACATCTACAAGGAGGGCCAAAAGGAGGATGCAGGGAACTACAGGCCTGCCAGTCTGTCCTTGGTGCTAGGGAAGGTTATGGAGCAGGTCATCTTGAGTATCATCATATGGTATGTCCAGGATAACCAGGTGATAAGGCTCAGTCAGCATGGGTTTATGAGAGGCAGACCCTGCTTGACTAACATGATCCCCTTCTATGAGAAGGTGACCCACTTAGTGGATGAGGGAAAGACTGCAGATCTTGTCTACCTAGACTTTAGTAAAGCCTTCGGCATAATTTCCCACAGCATTCTCCTGGAGAAACTGGATGCTCATGGCTTGGATGGATGTACTCTTCACTGGATAAAACACTGGCTGGATGGCTAGGCCCAAAAAGAGTTATGATGAATGCTGTTAAATCCAGTTGGCAGCCACTCACAAGTGGTGATGCCCAGTGCTTAGTATTGAGACCATTTCTTTTTAATGTATTTATCAACAATCTGGATGAGGGGATTGAGGGCACTCAGTAAATTTGCAGACAGCACCAAGTTAGGCTGGAGGTATTGATCCGCTTGAGGGTAGGAAGGCTCTGCAGAGGGATCTGGTAAGGCTGGACAGATAGGCTGAGGCCAATGGTATGAGGTGGAACAAGGGCAAGTGCTGGCTCATACTAGAAATAGTGTGGTCAGCAGGAGTAGGGAAGTGACTGTACCTTTACTTGGCACTACTGATGTCACATCCCAAATACTGGGTTCAGTTTTGGGCACCTCAATACAAGAAAGACATTGAGGTGCTGAAGGATGCCCAAAGAAGGGCAACAAAGCTGTTAAAGTGTCTAAATACCAAACCTCATGAGGAGCAGCTGAGGGAACCGGGGCTGCTTAGCCTGGAGAAAAGGAGGCTCAGGGGAGACCTTATCACTCTCTACAACTAACTGAAAGGAGGTTGTAGCCAGGTGGGAGTCAGTCTGTTCTCCCAAGTAACAAGCGATAGGATGAGAAGAAACAGCCTCAAGGTGTGCCAGGGGAGGTTTAGGTTGGATATTAGCAAAACTTTATTCACCAAAAGGGTTCTAAAGTACTAGAACAGACTGTCCCAGGAACTGGTGGAACCACCATCCCTAGAGGTGTTTAAAAGATGTGTAGATGTGGTGTTTAGGGATTTGGTTTAGTGGTGGACTTGGCAGTGCTAGGTTAACAGTTGGACTTTATAATCTTAAAGGTCTCCTCCAACAAAAATGATTCTATGAATCTATGTTTCTGTGATTTTGAAAAAAATATACATGACTGACTACATAAATACCTCCTCTCTCAATGTTCACTAAGACAGCACCTTAGACTTTTGAAAACACTTGCTATGAGGTGTCAGGCAAACTAACTTCTCATTCCTGAAAATACCATTTGTAACAGTGATGGCTTTAGTTCCTTGCACTTCAGTAACACTGCAGTGGACTCCCTTTCTTCAAAACATAGTAGCGTTCATACTGTACAGAAAAAAATAATTTCCATAAACATCCATAATGTTTTATCACTTTTCATATCTGTATGTTCAACTAGCTATATATTTTTTACAAGCCATTGATTAGCTAGAAGGTTACATGAAACATCTTCCCTTTTTATTTGCCCTCAGAGAATATACATAATAGTAATTTCATGTTTTAACTAGGTTATCTACTACTTTTAGATCCTTTATTTCTCTTGGATATATTACCATTTTCAAGTTATACAACTTGATATACACACCACCTTTTTTCTGAAGCCAGCTGAAAATAATGGTATTCCATATAAAGACAGGTGCAAAAAACAGAGGTAAGTGCAAGCTCCTCATTTCAGCATTAGCACAGAATGCGGACTCATATCACATTTATTTTCTGTTTTTCAAACGTGTATGTTAAAAGTGTTATAAGATAACAGAACTAAACATTTCAGGGGTTACAAAACACTTCAGAGCAGATCAAAATGAGTCAAAATAGATGCCAAAAAGAAAAATCCTACTGCTGATTTAAAAGCAATAAAGATCCATTGCCTGAGTACTCTTAGAAGGCATCAGTTAAAAGCTCTAGATCAAAACGAACAGGCTTTGTATGCTAAATTAGCCTGCATCTTACCCAGGTGTATAAAACAGGACATTCAAATCAGAATCAGGAGCCAAAATCTGCAAAATACACTGCAAACTCCTTCCTGCAGCTTCCTAATTTGGCAGTGCTATGATTAACAATTGGACTCAACTTGAGGGTCTTTTTCAACCTAAATCGTTCTGTGATTCTATAATGAGAATGGTTAAGCACTGCAACTGCCTACCAAGAGAGGCAGTGAAATCCCCATCCTTGTGGATTTTCTGAGCTTGACTTAACAAGACCCTGAGCCACCTGACACCACTTTGAAGGTAGCTCTGCTTTGAGTAAGAGGCTGGACTTGATGACCTGAAGAACACCCTTACAACCGAAATTATTCCTCAATTTACCTACCGTGCACTGGAGAACTCCTTAATGAGACATTAATGAGTGGTGTTAGAACTCCAAAATACACATTCAGGATTTGAATTTTGAGTTTTCCAAACAGGAAAATTTTTATTGGTATACTATCCTGAAAAGATGATTTCTGGTCCTAAACTCATTGGCATGTCTTCAAGTAAAATAATGGAGGTGTACTGTTCTGACAGAGTTAGTAAAAGAGGACTGCAGGCCCCAGGAGCTTAAGGCTCTGAAGAAGCTTTGGCATAGTCCCTCTCCTTGGCCTCACTGGCAAACTTCCTCATCCTTCCCCTAAATTAGGCATTGCAGTGGAGATGACTAAGCCTCCAAGTAAGAGCCTGACCTCATGAAATCCTGTTCACTCAGTGTGCAGCCCTTTACAGGGCTCTAAAACTTGAAGGCATTCTGGATTAACAGGTCATTCCTCTAGGAAAATGCCTCTAAATGATGGCACCAAAAACCACAATGATTCAAACATTTGGTTTTTAAACTTCAGCTAATGTTAAAACAAACACATGCACATTGCAAACAGAACAGTGCAAAAGTGCACTCATTTCCCTGTCTCAGTTTCCTCACCAGTGAGAATAAACTGCTCAAGCCAGAACTACTCTGCATATCCAAACTTCTCTTAAGATAGCTCTTTCTTTGCACCAGGGAATTTCTCAACTGCCTTGAAACCAGATAGCACAGATTCCTCCTTTCCCTAGGGTGTTCCCCAAATGGTTGGGGAAATAGGGCTCCCATTACCACTTTCAGTTCTCTTTGTGTGATGACCCATAGATCAGACTCAGAAATTGTCTTCAAAACCACCTAAGACACGATTAACTGCTTCTGAGTTTAGACATGAAAAATTGGTTTGTCTACCCAGCAGCTATTCCTTTGCCAAGGATGCTGCCTTTAAAAATAGAATCAAATAGTAACAACATTATTAGGCATATTCCAGGTAAAAGTTTTGTACACCACTACCTGTGGGGTTTTTTTTCTGTGGTGTTTTCAGCCCAACATTTGTACATATTCCACAGCCCAGTATCAAACAGAATCAATACGCAGAAGACATCACATTACCTGACACATCACAGCATCCTTTCAGCCACATACTGATGAGATTCCTAAGCACACTAGAGTCGAATGAAGTTAATGAAATTTTTTAACAATTTAAATCAAGTCACTACCTCTCTGCTGTCCTCCCCTGTTGCCCTGTCCACAGAGGCTCTCCTTTGCTCTGGTATTTTAATGATTGCAAGGTGTACTGTTTCAGAAAGTAGTCAAAATACCAGAAGAAATAAGAGGAGATTAAAGGTTAATATTTGCTCTGAGCAACTTTTAGAACCAGCCTTACCTGGTTTTATATAAGCAGCAGAGATACAAAAGAACAATGCATTCCTGCCTTACTTTTGCTTAAACAGCAACAGAACACCAACCTCACAAAAATGATACAGTTAAAAAAATGAAATCCGAGTATTTCTTGTTATTTTGCATAGTCTTAGAAGTACTCAACACACCTATATCAGCATCCTCCTCCTGAAATACAAATTCATTGGATATACTGTGCCTTCCTGATTTTAAGCTTTTCTGTAACTACTTATTCACTGCCTAAATACCAAATTTTTTTTGCTGAATTTCAAGGCAGCTGCTCTTTCCAAGTTGAAATGCAAGTTTTTTAGCACTTTGGTTTTGGTAATTAGAGGTCAGGAAAAAATAACATGTAGATTTATTTTATCTATTACACAGAGCCAAACTGAATGATTACCTATAGTCCAAGACACAAGAGTAAAATATTTTTCCTGAAATCTCTAATAATTCTATTGAGGCTTAGTTTCAAAATATTTTCAAATCATTTTTTAAAAAGGAAACTTAAAAGGTTAATGTCAATCCCATTATTTTAAATAGTCTTTACACAACTTAAGAATGTAAGACATTCAGCATTGCCCAGAAATTTAATTATCATCCACATCAGAGCATTGAAATTACAGAAGCACCATAAAACCCACTCTGCTGCCAACAGCATGCTAGATGAAGTTTGCTATGCATTTTAGGAAAATTTAATTCTCATGCAGTTTATATTGTACTACAGTCTGACTCCCCCTCCCCTGCCCACAAGTTAGCTTGCACAGAAATTCTTCTTCACAACAGTACAGCTGTGAAATCCCAATCAGACCAAGTAAATCTCCATGTGGTATTTCAGCATCTTCAAGATATTGAAATAATTCCTTAAAGTACTTTGCAGCATCATATGGTATTTTATCTGGTTTCATCATTCATACAAAGTAGCTTGCGGTGATTTGTTACACGATATTCTGAAACATTCTGCAGCTGTAGCCTGCAGGACTAAAAGCTCTCTCCTTTTCTCAGTTATCAGGATCTCAGGAATTCTTTAAAAAACCTTAGTAGAAGACACACTTCTAAGACCATCATGTTCTGACCAAATCAGCCTCTTTAAATCAAAGAGGGAAACAGTCAGACAATAAAATGTTAAAGATGAACATGTACAAAATTAATTTTTATTGTTTCTCTTTAGGTATCTGTAGCTCTTAGAATACATTAAGGAGATAGGTACCATGTAGAGAGATTAATGTCCTAGGGATTATGTGCAAATTTACTTAATTTCATTAAAAGGAATGTCTGTTACACTTCCCAACACAACCACTTTCCTTAATAAGAAGCACAGACAATTACTTGTATTTGTTTTAGCATTCGATGCATGTGTTCGACTGCCTTCATTTTAAAAAAAGATTGGCCTAACAGAAGCTGAATGTGAAATATCAACAATAATGGATTCAGTAACAATCTTCATTAGAAAACTACTTTTGACGTCCTTGTACATAACAAAAGGAGTTGTTTCTGTTCCACCCTATTCACTTATCCTGTCTATTGCTGCCTTTGAAAACAGAAGCCTGAAATTCCTTTCAGGATCCATTGGGAATGGAAGGTGTTCTGTATTGCTATTACCAGGCATCCCTGCACCCTGATGCCAGCCACCTCTAAAATGCTATACATCTTTTTCCTTAAATACAAACTGAAAGTGCTTGGCACCATGGAAAAAAACCCCACCTCCTATATCCTAAACCCAGCTCTTTTAGATTTCAGGTTAGTTTTATCTATTTTTTTCTTCTCTCTCTACTGTTAAGGTTTACAGTCAACATGATTTGCAAGCCATAAGGATGTTGTGTTTTGTACAGCAGACAAACCTGGTCCGGTTAGCAACTGCAGTTTAAAGCAGTGCTACTGCCTGATCTCTTCACCCTTTCCCGGTGCTTGAAGATCACAACCCACAGTAGTAACAGAAGCAAGTGAACCACAGCAAAGCTACCACAGTTGACAGCCCAAGATAGCAATTCACAATCTTAGAAATTTTCCAAAATATCACTGAATAATAATTCCTTGATGACAATGCAGTCAGTGAGACCCTATACTACATGCTGTAATATTAAACAAGCTAAAAGACCTATGATTTTTTTTTCCTAACTGGAAATAATACTCTCCATCATCTTGTTAAGTCAATTTAACGCTGATAGTTTTACAACCTCACAAGAGCGATATGAACTAGTATGAATTTCTGTGAGGTAAATATTGATATCAGCTTCTACATGAATAAATCATTCTGTAACCATAGATAAAACTAATTTTGGATGCTTTCATTAATACTACAAACAAGACACAGAGATGAGTATGAGAAGAAAAGTGACTATTAGTGTATATACATGGTCAGAATATAGTTTACAGAGAAGCCATCTAAGGACTGGCTATGCAAGTACCAGATAGAGAACCTTACAAACAAACTGGTAAGGATGGTGGAAAAAAAATGCTATTTAAAGACAACACAGGGTCCTAGAATATCAGATATAACATAGACCTGTTGGAGAGGGTCCAGAGGAGGGCTACAAAGATGATAAGAGGGCTGGAACACCTCTCCTATGAAGAAAGGCTGAGAGAATTGGGCTTGTTCAGCATGCAGAAGACAATGCTCAGGGGAGACTTTACTGCCACCTTCCAGTATCTGAAGGGGGCCTACAAGAAGGCTGGGAAGGGACTTTTTACAAAGGCCTGTAGTGACAGGACAAGTGGTAATGGCTTTAAACTGGAAGTGGGTAGATTTAGATTGGAGATTAGAAGGAAATTCTTTACCATGAGTGTGGTGAGTCACTGGAACAGGTTGCCCAGGGAGGCTGTGGATGTCCCCTCCCTGGAATTGTTGAAGCCCAGGCTGGATGAGGCCTTCAGCAGCCTGGTCTAGTGAGAGGTGTCCCTGCCATGGCAGGGACCTAGATGATTTTTGAGGTCCCTTCCAGTCCAAATCATTCTATGATATGATTCTATAATAAGCAAAAAAGCCCCAAGTTTATAAACCTTACCAAAGGAATCTGAGGTAAAACAGGAAGGACAGTGTTGTTCCAGGTATTTTTAAGATTTGGTCAAACATTCTCTCTTTATTGGTGCGCTATCCTTGCACTGCTATGTGCTCATTTTAAAACTAACCTATGCATGTAACTCAACATATGTAAGAGTGGTTACATTTTCCAGCGGTATGAGCCCTTTGTGGTTACCAAGCAAGTAATGAATTTTATTACTATAGTGGTAAAAGTCTTACAAAAGATGGATGACCCCTTTTTCTCTCAAAGGGGAGTTCCACTGTTATAATAAGGACAACTGGCAAAATAATCATGCCATCAAAAGCCTTAACTGACTCAGCTGGAACTCAAGATCTGTCAGTAACACTGCTCGCAAAGGTTACTGAAAATGCTTACCATCCTGGCAAAAACAGCATTAGAAGAGGATGACTGTTTTTCAGATAGCTAATATAATTTCAGAGAAAGTTAAGTGAAGTTAGGGGGAAAAAAAATAATAGCAAGAAAAATGATTCACCTGTTCCATAGATATTAAAATTTGAACTTTTCATAAAAGTATACATTTGTATACTAGCATTAAAAACTGATAAATCTTTGAAGACATACATCTGGAGAAGTATCTAGCAAGCAGCATAAACAACAGCAGTACTTGTTTTAAATGGACTGCACCTTTAAGTCTTGAAATGTTAACAATTAAAACCAGCAAAAGATACTATGTATGGTTCTTTTATGATAGAATTTATTATAATGGCCAATTTTACCATGCACAGTATTTTTGTGTACTTGGAATGATATTTCCAAGGAGCACTCACATATAGATTGAAGTTCTACCCACTGCAACTGAGCACTCACAGATTAAAAGAAATGCTTCCAATAGTGTCATGAACAAATAAGAATCCCGCTTAGCAGTCACTTACAATGAAACGTAAAATATCCCCCCTAATTTATAAGTACAAAAAGACGCAGTTATAAATGAAAACACCACATACAACTAAGCAGAATGCTAAAAAGCTACTTTCTATGTATTATTAACAGCAATATTCAGCTATTCAGCATTAAAGAATAATAACACTAAACCCTCCCTCGGAGGTGATTATTTTGATAGGTCAGTAACTGAGATTTCAGAAGTTAACCTCTGACTAAAAGACATCAAGCCTTTTTAGGTCATGAGGTCCTACATGAGGTGTCTCAGAAGACAAGCATAAAAGTCCTAAAATAACAAGCACACACACAGGTTTCTCTTAATTTGCCCTGTTGGATTCCTATAATAAGTGCTTAACAACTCCATCCCCAGAGCAACTCTGCAGTCATCAACAAGACCATTTACCACATGATTTAGCAAACATATTTCCAAGATTTTCACTTACATGTGCTACACAAAATTGGAATAGAAATTAATGTAAGGCAATTTATGGGCAATATTGTTCTTGCCTTCACAGTTCTTTGCATATCACATTCAAGAGGAAAAAGAAGCTGAATTTCCAGGAGGCATACAGAAGTTGTAATGCTATAGGACCAGTCTCCTCCTCTCCCATTCATGGGCAGTCAATCAAGGATTGTGCCCTTTTTCTCTGCGGGTCCAGGATTTGGGTTTGAAGGAAGAGGATGAAAAAAAATAAATATTCAAAATGTAGTAGCATTGTCATAAACCAGTGGTGAAATTCATACTGTTTGTAACATTCACAATGACATATACATTTTTCACAAATTAAGCCACTTGGTTTTCCTTACCCCACACTTAACTCTCCAACTGGGAATTTGAGAGCCATGCAGACTTCTGAGTAACAGCTCAGCTAATTGTTAGCTTGCATTCTGCTGTAACACCACCAGTTAAGCACTCCAAGCAGCATGAAGCACAAATGAAAGGGGGCAGGCTAGCTGACAACACAGATATCCAGAAGATGGCAGAGACTGTATTTAAACTGGGTCTCAGAACAGTTTGCCTGCTCTCTCACTCACACTAAGTTTTCCACAAACTTGTTATGGGGGAAAAACCATCATGCAAACTACAAGGTGAGAGCAGGAAACCAAGGGAGGGGGATCCCAGGCTTTCCAGGAACAGCAATTCAGATCTACTTTGGCACTGGCTCGACACATCCACTGCTCACTTTGTTTCACGTCTGATGTTCTTACCATGGAAGGTGGCGTTATCTTTAACAGAGTTGATGCAAGACGTAGGCAGAAGTGACACTAAATGAAGTAAATAAGACTGATTCCCAGTGTCTGAAACATTCTGCAGTGACCTTTCTAGTATTTGATTACTATTTTAATGGTCTTTCTCCTGCTTGCCCCACCCCCATCTTCTCCACACTTAACAACCCCTATTCATTTATCAATCAAGTCTACCCAGGAAGTTCTTGTGTGATCATACTACTTCTTGAAGGACTGTGTCCAACAGAAGACACAACTCTAGCTGAAGGCTTAGCCATACTGATTACTTTACAGATCTTGCAACATAAATTTCAGTTCAGATTTGGAGTTGCTTGCACTCTTCTTTAACCTCCCCCCTCAACTATAAAGATGTACTCTAACCTTACATTATTTTTCTCTACTGAAACAGTAGTAGTGGTCGGTATCTGCTCACTATCCTGTAGTTAGTTTATTCCTCCTGTCCACCAGCAGTAATTTAAATATACCCAATTAAATATGTCCACACAGAATGGTCCGCCACTCAAAATGAACAGTGTTTTCTGAACAGCAAAAATCTTCTCTTTTTCCAGGCTGAATCCCAATTAATTTTGTTAAGATTATTTCATTCTAACCTTATACTAAAGCACTGACAGCAAAATTAAAAGTTTAGTCTATTCCACCATCTCAAAAGAAAAACTAAACAAAACAAAAAATATCAGTGGTGTTAGAGGTCACCATACAAAACCTAACTGGATATAACCTTCTGCTGATAGTTATTTCATAAGTGGAGTTCTCCAAGCAGTGTCAAATCCATCTGGAATAGTTTTTGCTTTAGAAGAAGGTGGTTTTTTATTGTTATTTCACATAAGAAGTCATCAAAAGTCTTTAAAAATCCACACTGATCAAAAAGGGCCTAACATGGCACTGGTGTCATTTTCTTCCCTCTCCCAAAAAATCACCTAAAACTTCAATCTTAATTTGTAATTTAGGCATACTCTTACCATCATCTTAACATATATGTTTCTAGAAACAGAATAAACCTACTTGTCCAGGTTCATTTTTAGTCTTTTGGTACCTCACCTTCCACCAGTTCTCGAAGATTGCTCATCACAGCTCTGAAATATTTATGACTAGAAGAAAACAAAACACAAAATCTGCAAACAACAAACAAACATGGTTTCTCAGTAGGTAGGAAGTTACAGCTTAACATCAGTTAACATCAATTTCCAGAGAAATATAGAAGTAGTGCAAGATGGATAAACGACTGAGTTGCCATCTGATTCTGTTGTCAGCAGCTCTTTGGAAACAGCTACCTCAGCGAAGTGTTTGCCAAATACTAGAGTAAAGAGAGCAGTACATAACCTGACGGGAATGAAGCAACAAAGTAAAGCTTTGATATCCACTCATCTGGAGTAGTTTACCTACATCCATCACCTTTCTAATCCCAAACCAGAGAATCTCTTCAGATAACGTAAGCGCCACGCGCATTTTGGATCTGTATCTTCCTGTTTGATGCTCCTACACCTGCTGCTATTCAGAACTATTCAAACAGAATATTCATTTGTCCAGAAACATTCCTACTACCTCAGTCAAATAGCATCAACCTGCATGGAGAAACTTTTAAAACTTTGGTCCGTTTCAATCACCTTAAAAAGCAACTAATCAGATTACAGGCTTTAAAACAGATTAATTATAGAACAGAGAAGTGTAAATTCTTATTTTATTTTTTTTGCAAAAGTTTTTTCCATCTGCTTCTGTGACATACTTTGCTAGTTAATTTATTACACAGATCATCCAGGTATGTCATCGCAAAAATTATTATAGGTACAAATTCCACTCAATTGGCTGCCACCTTAATGATTGATAGATATGAAAGCTAACAATATGTTATTCAACCATTAGTTTCTTGCAAATGGCAATTGCCCAAGGAACAACCTGAAGCACTATTAGAACTTGAAGCACTTCAGTTATACATATTGGTTATTATTTCTCACCAATTTCTGCTTCACTCCCCCCCCAACACCAAGAATGACGACTTATGGAAAAGTTCTAAATTTATCATGGAAAGATAGCAGTAGCTTAATTAAGGTTGTTATCAGCTTCCACTATGAATATTTGCTCTCAGCTCATCCAGTTCTCACCTCAGACAACTGACTTGATTTAGCAACTAATACACATTAAAAGAGAGAGTTCGATACTTGCAGGAAAGTTATGTATGAACGCACACTTGCCAGGTTCCAACCTTCATTCTTTTACCATGAATTACTTGTTTCTTCAAGCAGATTTGCACTAAAAATTATTTTAATTAAAGCATATCGCTTTTGATATCTATCAGAATTACTATCTTTTGATAGCAATTGACAGTTTGAGTCATTAAGACTACAGAAAAGGCAGCTTGAAAATTATTGAGACTTTTCTTTTTCTTTTATAGCATTTTTGCATCCATTTTGCATCTACCAGCAGGCTGCGCAAGACAACAAAAAAGAGAAATACTAAAAGCTATGAAGAAATTATCATTACTTGGAAACTAAACATGATGCCACAAGGTGACACTGAAAGTACAAAGTCAATAGGGTATATGGCCTGCTCTATCACAGGTCTGCTGTCAGCAGATTCTCTCTACAACCAAAGAGAGATACAAAGGTGATGTATTGTTGCAAATAGGGAGCTGTAGCTGACAAATATTTCCCATGTTCCTTACAAAAAGCAAGCCCCAATTCTTCAAGTTGATCTATGAAAGCCAGCAATGCTTTAGGCAACTATACAGGTTTTTCTTGCACTGAAAAATAAACATGCACGAGGTCACATTGTAATCACATGTTTCTTGACATGTTTTTGCTGATAGTATTTTAACAATTTTAAAGCTTCCAAAAGAATATGTGTGTTCATCTGCAAATGTCATTAGCTTTATCAACTGCAATCACTATTTTTACAACACAGAAGTTAAAAATAGACAAAATGAGCATAGTAGAAGACATGGGGAGGAAAAGAAGAGCTTTTAAAATGACACCAAACTGAAGTACTTTTTAAGAAGCAGCTAGAGCTACCAAGTGAAGATTGAATACTTGCTCATCACATCATTTACAGATCCCTAAAGGAAACAATTTGCCACTGTCCAACAACACTGAGCAGTCGATGATAACATCTATATTTAGGCTAACACTTTCAACTGTAAAAGATGATGGCTTTTTTTTTTCCCTGAAATGTTCTAACAAATTCATTTTTTGGAGAAGGTTATTACTACTTAATAGGGATAAATTCGTAATGGGCCTTTGCAAAGTGAAATTATCACTGTATTTGTCAAAGTTATAAACTTCCCAAAACATTCCTCTTCTGTGATCTGCCACACCAGAAAAATTAGCGAGCCTGCAAAGATACTGGCTTAATGTGGTCTTGCCAACAGAAGGCAGGACCCATGCTGATTTTAAGGGAAACAACAGCCGTGTACAGGAAATCCTGAGAGACAACAACGTCCTCAGAAGGCAAGAACAAACCAGCTGTCCTTGCTATTCTTGGTAACTTCCACAACATCTAGCTCATGATACCTATAAATCACCTTTATATAGAAAGCCTCACAGAACAGCCTTCACCTCAGACCCAGAAGGTCCTATACAATGGAACAGCTGCAACCTCTTGTTAGTGCCTAACATATCCAGCCCTGCATTGAAGATATCCTTTAGAGCTTCACTGTGACACTTCATTGTAATTATGTGTGTACAGAACAGTACCTCTTTATATCCCCTGCTGCCTGTCCCACCCATGTCAGAAACAAAGCAAAGACCTACAGCTTCACATATGTAAAACTACACAGCAAGACAAGTGCTATGTAGGTTGTAGCCACACTGGAGAAGATAAATGCTAAAGATTCCTAGGCAAGTCCAGTCACCTTGAGCATAAGTAAGAGTTGGGGTTGTTTAGCCTGGAGAAGAGAACGCTCGGAGAAGACCTCATTGTAGCCTTCCAGTATCTGAAAGGGGCCTATAAGAAAGATGGGGAGGGACTTCTTATGAGGGCTTGTAGTGATAGGATGAGGGGTAATGGCTTTAAATTGGAAGAGAGTAGATTTACATTAGAAATTAGGAAGTTTTTCACTACAAGGATGGTGAGTCCTGGCACAGGCTGCAGATGCCCTGACACTGGATGTGTTCAAGACTAGGTTGGACGGTGCTTTGAGCAACCTGGTCGAGTGGTAGGTGTTCCTGCCCGTGGTAGGAGGGTTGGAACTAGATGATCTCTAAAGTCCTTCCCAACTTAAACCACTCTAAGTAGTATCATGCATCCAGATTTATATGTTAAAAAAAAAAAAAGTATCAGAGAAATTCTCAGGAACATAAGATTTTTACCATAGCTCCCCATCCAGCTTGGGAAAACTACATGTGAGGTTTTATGCTGCAATGCTTTTTGCAGCCAAAATGAGGATGGATTCAAACCACTTTGGTCTGTCCTGATCTCACTCCATCTTGAGGGCTGGAGTGGAGATCTTACAAACTGGTACCTGAAAATTACAGAATTACGCAGAATTTTTACATCTGTGCCTTAAGCCACATATTTTATGCTTTAAGTTTTAGATGAGTCAAAACATAGGTGAAAACTGACAATATATTATTAGGGTATTTAAGAACTTTCATAAGAACACATAAATAAAAACCATCCTGAAGAGCCTGAATGACCTGGAAAAACATCTCTTAAAAATCTCTCTAAAGTATTTGGCCTTTCCATATGAATGAGGGAAAACAAAGGAATTAGAATATGTATTCTATGGAACATTTCATTAAAGGCCAAACCCATGAATTTCTTAATTTTTGTACTCTGGCATCTTTTTTTCATTCTTGGCAAATACAGCAGGTCTCGGCAAGATATTTAACTAGGCTAAGAGATAGCCTGATTGAGCTTTTGAGAACAAAAGCAGGCTGAAATCATGTTCCATTTTGTATTAAAAATATTTATTTCCATCATTATCTTATGCATTTCATAACCAATAAAAAAACCTCCAAAATTGTTAAAATACAGAATATTTTCATTCTGCATTTCAAAGAAATTTTAAAATAAAAAACTCCCATTGATTTCATTTTCAGTCTCTTTAATGAATCCCATCAGTTATTCATACATTCTTTGTCATTCAGTTCAGTTACCAATCAAAGTTCTGCTTGAGGACAAGGACAAAAAGCAAGCAAGATCAGGAGTACGGTTTGATTTCTTAACACTAACAACTATCATATATTATTTACTGAACCTCAAAGCTTTGAAACTGATGGTAAATATGGTGAGGAAAAATAAGATGTATTTATTTACTATCAATTATTTATTACATATGTTTTAAAGTATAACAGTATACATGCACAAAATAATAAAAACATAGTATGTTTATTTCATTAAAATTTACTGTTCTTTCTATCAATTCACAGATTATGAATGGACTATTTGGTAACTTTTCAGTAATAAGAGATGCAAAAAACCTGACATCTTGAGAAAAAACATTACATCCATACTTTGCGGTGAGAAACTTACATCTAAATATACAAAACATGACTCAAGACTAGACAAAATGAAGTCTTGAATCAAAATAAACTACTTACATAAGCCAACCCAAGTAATAAAACATTTAGAGTCTAGGATACGAACGTTAGCTGAACTAAATTCATATCCAAACCAGTCAGATCAAAGAATTAACATGTCAGTCCTTCTAAGCAAAGCAGGATATCAAACCAGTCAAGCAGTTACAGATCCAAATTTTCTTCTCATTAGAAGTAAGTCTGGGAGACACAATTGTATGCCAGATAGCAGTTGTTTTTAATGTGTCTTAGGTCAAACGTGGTAAACTTCACACTTCTAACCAGTGCTGTTTGTAAGATTGGATGAAACACGTTTACAAAAGAATCGATAAATGTAAAG
>VYZX01007343.1:18733-32258 GCA_013401335.1 Brachypteracias leptosomus | reverse complement strand
AAATGATTCTATGATTCTAACCACTCTCCCCAATTTGGAATTGTTCATAAACTTCCTGAGTGTGCACCTCTGTCCTATTGTTCTGGTTGTTAATAAAGAAATTAAAAAATACTAGCCCTAGTACTGATTCCTGAGGCATGCATCAGGTAAGCAGCTGCCAGCTGAACTTTGTACAGTTGATCACAACCCTCTGAGCCTGATGAGCAAGCCAATATTCCACTCACCTTATCATCCATCTTAGCAGTACACATCTCACTGCTTTGGCTATGAGGTTACTGTAGAAGACTGTGTGTAAAGCATTCTACTTTCTAGGAATGTTTACAGTTGACTATTTGAATTTTCTACTCTGCTTCTCTGCTCTCTTCTCTGTTCCGCGTAGAACAAACCCTTTTAAAATCAGCTGTCTGTCAGAGTCCTGACACTAAAGAGAAATGCCTAATTTTGCCCTCGGTTTCCTTGAGAGTCAGTGGATATAGGCACTTCAAGATGTAAAACAGTTTGTCAAAATTATAATTAACTCATAGAGAGTTTTCCTTTCTTGATAAGAAAATGGGCTTGTTGGGGTTTGGGGTTGGGGTTTTCTTGACCTTTGACATGCCTCTTAACCCTTCTGATTCTATCCCTGCTTTTTAATAATTTATATTGATTTCTTTATACTTCTGGAGGAATGTGTTTGTGTCTTGCATGTTTTCTCTTTAATTTTCATGTTGTTGAAAAACTCTTGGTAAAGCCACAATGATTTCTTATCTTTGCTTTCTGTGCTGAATTAGAGAGGTATGCTATTCTCCATTTATAGCCCTTTTCAGTTACTGCTACCTCCCTGGTAGTCTTCTGTCATTTAAATTAAGTTTCCAGAAGACTCTATCTCCAGATTCTTGAGTGTGTTACTGTTGGTTTATTTTTCCTTTAATCCTTTGACTCTTTCTCCTTAAAATAATGAACTCTTCTCATGCACTTTCACTAAGCTTGCTTCCCACCTTTATTTTTTCAATAATTTTCTAGTGAAAATCAAACTGAAAATAGCCACTTCACCAGTAGCTTCTTCTAGTTTGCTTGGTTGGAAGGGTGGAGGTGGAAAGTGGACAGGGCAAGAGAGAAATCATTGCCATAAGAACTTCCTGGAATAACTGTGCCTATACTAGGAGATTTCAGCATGCCTGAGAATAGTGCTGACCTTTAGGGCATGATCTGTTATGCTAACAAACTGTTAAACTGTGCCCTGGTGTGAGCTTGGTCCTTCCAGTTAGTGTTTTCCCCAAATGCTTCTTTGGGCCTGTTTGGCAGATCAACATTCTGGGTGTCATTACTGATAGGCAGTTTGCACACACACTGATTTGGAAGCTAAGAGATTTTACTTAATTGCATGCTACTTTGCCTTGGTGCAAAGGAAAATTCTTGGATGTGTTTCATTCACTGGTATATAATATTGCTGTATTCTCTACATTTGTTTTTCCAATAGATTTGATGACTCCATGTATTAAAGTGCTGTCTTTTGTAGGCCTCTGCTGACCGTTTGAAAAGTCCCTACTCCTCCTGATTAATACTTCACAGATTTTTGTAGTTAAACAAGCCTGCACCTCATCTCTTCTTGAGCTTCACAGACAGTACATACATTTTCGACAGAAACCTTAACAGTATTTTCATTGTCTTGCATTTTTGCTCATTAGTCAGCAGGACACATCTATGCCTTTCTCAATCAAAAGTACTTTTAACCATTACAGCTCTGACTTCTGCCTTTGCCTCTTTCTGGACAATGGTGGTCATGATTTGACTGGGCTTAATGAAGTTTATCTCTTCCTACCCAAAGGTAAGAAGCTTTAGTTAATCAATGAGCAAAAGAGGTTACAAGAAACAATGCTGGAAGTAACTTAAGACCTTCTGGTGATTATAATACTGATTTCTCAAAGGGGGACTGAGAGTCCACAACACTTCAGAGCTTAGTTGCACAGCACTTGATGTTTAGTGGTTTAAGTATTTAAAATTATGCATTCTGTGCAGTTTTAAATATTAATCTTGTTAACTTTTCACTAGGAAAATAAGAAAAGTTATAAAAAATGGTACTTTTAAATGTTACAGTGTTTCACACATGGTAAGCCTATGAAGAGAGTTCTACAGAGAGACGTGACAGGTTAAACAGAGGCAACTGAACTTTATCACCAAATAAAGATCTTCTAACTTTGGCACAGAAGAATTTTATAGCACTGCACTAAGTATGGATCTTATTCCTCTGTATAGTGAGTCAGATCAAGAGCTGGCTCACAGTCTCTTTCACAGCAAGTCAGTGAAATACAGCTTTGAGAGAGCTGTCCAAAAGGGTTTGAAGCACTAAGAGGAAGCATAAGGGGAAGGCTGGCAAATGTCAGGGATATTCTGGAGTCTTGGAAAGATGGTTAGGCCACAGGATTTAGGAAGTTTTGGGGTGTTAATGTGTTGTGGAATGGACAGAGGAGAAGATTTAGGTGAGGATAAATGGGATGTCAGAATGTTGTAGAAACTTCAGAAGGCATGTCAAGAAGCTGGGGAAGAACCCCTCTCTCTTCCCTCACCCTATTTTTAACTGTTCCCTCACTTTTGTGACTCCTTCCTTCTTTCTCAGTCCCCTAGGAGACAAGATTCACTAGTACCACCAGAACAGCAGGGGAAATAGAGGTCTGTGCAAGCAGGAGGTGAGGACTCATGCTATATATGCTGCTGTAACACTGGTCTGTTTTATCCTATTGTAGGTTTTAAGCAGCAAATGTCCTTTTAGCCTTTCTAACAAAGCTAAATGTTATGTTGTTGCTACTAGGTTGCCAAAGCTATTGATACAGAATAGTTGCTCTTGCAATTTAACTTCACCTTTCCCCATACAGAATATTTGTTGGTGGAAATAATTTAACTTCACCTTTCCTATCAAGAGAGACACCTTGCCCCCTTATTAATACCGGAGTATCCAGTGGCAAAAGCTGTGGTTCCAGTATAGCTACCCAAGAGAAATCTAGGAACAAGATAGATAAAGGGGCAAAGCGTGGATATTTTACTCTTTTACTTGTTGAAGAACCCAGGAGGTCTCTGTTACTGTGAATTTTGTCTTGATAACAAATGGCTTGCGGTTTTATGTTCTTTTTTTTAACCACATATGTACCTTATTTTCCTTTTCCTTTGAGAGACGCTCCCATAAAGATGAGCAGGAAACAGGAAAAAACTGTATAGGACTTACAGAGGGAAAAATTAGAAGATTTAAAAATTTCTAAAAAAGATTTTAAAGAATATTTGAAAATACAGAGTCCTCTTTTGATATAAATAATATATGAGCCCTGGAGAACAATTTGACGAAAATGGACCCTGAAAACAAGGCAACAAGTATATACATATGCACAGCTTTAACCTTCATCCAAATGATAAAGTTCCTCAACTGATGCATTATTATCTATTTTATTTATGAGTAATTTTATTCACTGATATGCTTCATAGAATCTTAGAGCAGAATTTCATGAGTAATTTGATGTCAGAATACAAGATGAGGCCAGAATACAAGATCAGAAAACACACACATGTAGTACTTTTAGGATCTGTTATTGTTACACCATTATGCTGAAACAAAACTACTGAGAAATTTATAATGCTTTAAAATAATTTCAGAAAAAAATATGCACCTACTTATTGTACTTCTTCAGTATTTATTCCTCTCTGCTTATCCCCATAATAGAAGTGAACATTAATGTGTGGATGGTTTGAAGCAGGTTTCTGTACATATACTTTTTTTTCCCCCATTTATAACTTTCTTCTTTTTTTTTTAATTGGTAAAGTCTCCAGATTTTTTGGCATGTTGAAGTATCTAAAGCGTTTGGAAGATCTCATTGATGTAGAAATGTTTTTTGGACCTGCATGACCAATGCTTTCAGCTTTTGCAAAGTCAAACTTAGAAACTTCAAAGTTTCTAGTTTCTTCTAATCTTGGAGGAAACCTTTATAGTGTGAAGCAACTGTACTCAGTTGTACAATTGCCAAACTGTGTGGGAATATCTGCTGTGGTTTTAAGCATGTTTTAATTTCTTTTTGATCAGGTATTTGTTTAAAAAAAAAAAATAAAAATCTGTGTCTCACAGCAATTGGGATATAACATTCAACACTTAAGTAGGTCTACTTTAAAATAGAAATGTTCTCTACATACATTTCATCCTTACAAGTCAATGACAAGGATTTATGAGCTCACTGAGGAGGTTAAAACAGTCCAACTGGCAGCCTCAGTGAGCCCATAGCAGTTCCCACTTTATGTGACTTAGGAATGCAAGCACCACAGCAGTCAGTGCTTCTATATTGATCTCTCAATCTTCTTCCTTCCACTTGATGATAAATCTGCACCTGTCCATGGGGGATGAAAGAGTTTATTTTTAATGAGTATGAAACTAATAAACACAAGTCACTGTAATTTCTCCCTGGTGTAAGAAAGAAGTAAAACCCAGTGTGTCCAATCCTGAATATAACTAATGAAGCTATCACTGAAATCAGCTTGGAATATCAAAAAGAACAAAATATTAGCAATGTAGCTTTCCGTTGGTTTGATTTCTATATGAAGACAGTCAACATGAAGAAACATTTTGACTTATAATGGATTAGAGGTGGCAAGTGTTGTTATGTTTCACATAATTTTTATTTCTTGGTACTTGTTATGCTAGTGCTAGTGAAATTTGATTTGCATGCCTGCCTTTATCTAGAGAAGACAATATTTCTCACATCAGTTTTGAATAAAACACATGCCTTTTACAGGTGTCTCAAATAATAACACTATGGTGAAGTTGACTGGGTGTTCTTAAAAATACTTATGGAAAAATATATTTCCATTCTTTGCCAAATCCTTAGTTAGGATTTCATAATGAGTCTAAATACTTGTTGATTGGAAAGAATACCTAGGTAGGTAAAAAGTATCTTCTGTTTGTTTTTTGGGGTTTTTTTTCCCAAATTCAGCAAAAAGGCTTCAAAAAGCTGCCATAGAGGACTTTGTTCAGTATCAAAGAAAACTACTTAATTTGAATTTGGTATATCTTTATAATTTTTGTTTGTGAGTGTAGCAAAGTTGTAGGGATACTTAATAATTTCAGATTAAGCAAAAAATATTTTTCTCATTTTTATTTCTGCTCTACTTTTTTAATCTTTTTATATTTGTTGTCTGGTGTTATATGAAAATTCTATGCCCATTTCTTAAATAACTAGCAGCATTTTTAGCAATTATACTGTGGGAACAGCAAGAGCAAAGAAGTTTTGACTCAGTAATTGATGGGCTTTCTTTCAGTGTACTTCTGCTGGGGTTTCTTATCAAGAGGTAGTTGATAATTAATGGTCCACATACAGATCTTGTCCTGACATGAAATATTCACTCAGATATAGAAGCAAGGAAGTCTTCTTAAGGTCTCGCTGCATAACCATAGCTAGAGAAACAAGAAGACAGGTCCTAAAAGCTTCCCTTAGCAAGTTTTACCCAAAGCTGATGGAAAGTCTATGTAATCTGAATACATGATCTTGCTTTTGAAGCAGCAGTAGTACAATAATGTTAGGAGAATGAGCACCACAGACATCACAGCAATCTGCACTGCGACTTTCAAAATAGAATAGGGACTGTCTACTTTCAGGGAGACTTTTTTCTAGTTTGACTTGACACCCTGGATTTCTGTGCTGTCAGAACACAGGGACATAACAATATGAGAAAGGCTATACTGGGTCAGATCAAATCTCACAGAGGTATCTGACATTCCGCCTCTCACTAAAGCCAAAAGCAAATGCCTGTGGTAGTGAAAGTATGATGTGAAAGTGTGCAGTCTTAGATAATGATCTCTTTTCTTCTCTTGTTTGCTTCTCTTTCCTTATCTTTTGCCAGTCAAAAATGTCCATGCAGAATGGTTTTCTTTTGGAAAATGTGATTTGACAGAATTGAGACATGGCATGGTGATGTGTTGATTTAGTAGAAGATTAGACTGGAGAATAAGCAGGCAGGCTTGCAGGCTAAGCTGGAGTCCTATAGCTGCCCAGACTTAGAACCAAGATGCACAGAAGACAAGCTAAAACTTTCTAAATTAGCCTGAAGCAGAATGCACAAACTTTTCTCTTACAAAAGAAACTGAAATCTTTGATCTTTTATCTTGAACTAGGCTATTTTTAAAGGGGTAGAAAACAGTGTTTTGGACAGTTTTGGTCTTTTGCTTCTAAATGGATGACACATAATGATCTGCTCTCTCCTTCCACCTTAGCTTGTCACTGATATGCTTCTTTCTCCAACAGTGGAGTCCCTAGAGCTTGCGTTCTGTGAAGCAACAGCAATCCTATTTATGTACAGATTTACAAAGAAATACTTAATTCCAAGATTATTCTGCTATCTTGCATTTATTTACTCATGTAGATGGTAACATAGAAGATGCTGGAGACTGGTGGTTGACTGAGGGAACCAAGGTAAAAGCCCTGGTATAGAGGTAAGATGCAGTTTTCAAGGATGAAGATTATGAACTAATGTTCCTTTGGACTTCAAGTGGGCAAAATCATGGCAGAAAGGATAAAACACTGAAAAGGAATTAAAGGAGGAGGTATTACAGAAACTGGAAGTTCTGTAAACAATTGAAAAAAAAAAAAGAAAGGAGTTAAACCAGCATATGATTGTTTTCCTAGAAAATGTTGATAAATGATCAGGTAGTAGGACCTGAATCTTTGTGCCAAAATGAAAATATTTCATAATTCACGTGGAAACCCAAATTGAAGGGTCCCAGTCTAAACTGTTAGAACAAACCAAGGGGAATCAGATTGCTACCTATTAAGTAAATTACTTCCTTCAACTTGGAGCTTCAAAACACTTCCAAAATGGACATAAAAACTAGTACTTATAGTCCAAAAGAAGCATTGACATATGAACACAAAGCCATGACTGGATGATGACTTAATATGGAAAAAGTCTAAATGATGAAGCATTATATTATTATGATACTCATAAGAAGCTCCTGGCAATGACAAAATCTAGAATAATAGTGGTATTACAGAAAATAAGACTTATAAAGGATCTCAGAAAATCACCTAGTCTTGCCCTTTCCTCCATAGCAATACCTACAGTACCTACAAAAATAATTTCAGTAGACCATTTTCACTACTGTTATGTCACAGAAAATTCATGCTCAAGAAAAACCACATATCCCGGGTAGTACCTTTTTATATATAAGAATCCTGAAAGGTACTTTGTAAGCTGTCTGGGAAAAGTACAGCATTATGAGGTGACATATAGGCATAAGTTTGGTAACCTGTCATAACTACAAGAATGATGAAATGATTGCTTACTGCACTTGAAACATAGCCATCAAAGCTCAGACTGGAAAAATAGTGACGGGTTTTCCAGGTTTCTCAGCACCAAAAGACATTTTCTGTTGCTCAATTAAAGGTAACTGAAGAGCAAATCTGTTAGAGAAGAAGAGAATGTCACTATGGCGATAAGTAGGGGGCTAAGAACAGTCTAGGACACTGATGTGAAAATGTCCTGATAACAAAGCCATACAGTGAACAGTTAAATTTATATAACTTGCAGTTTGAAAATTCTTTCCTCTCCATTGATCATGCATTGTGTAAGGTGCCACTTGTTAGATGATGATTAGAGCTGAGAAAAGTGCGTTATGATGTGCATTAGGAGAAATTTATGAAAGCTGTTTGGCTTTGCATCTTCCCTCAGAATAAATGTAAGAAGGGCTATAAGCTTTTTTAAAGAATAAAGTAGGTGAGACAGTAGGAGCAGTATCTGCTGACAAAAGTGGAGCTAAGTGATCAAAGAGATTTCAATAGCAGCTGAATAGTACCTCATGGAGCCATGGCTCTGAAAGAGAAGCAGCAGCTGAAAATTCAGTATTCAGAAATTATCCAGAGGTAACATTAGAAACAATCACAGGAACAGGAAGGCATCGAGCACAGCAGGGAAGCAATGGGGATTTGGAAGACAGCTGGAAGCCAGAAGTTGGGAACATCAAGGGCAGTTTTGGAGGGGTGAGTGGCCAAGATCATGAAGAACATGCTAACTTATTGGGTGGTAGGGGGTCTTAGGACAAAACTTTATGCTTTCTCTGTAGCATTACTCATTTAACAACATTTTATGTTTTTCTGCTTGCAGGATAGAACAAACTCGGAAAGAACCAGATCAGCATTGGAAGACAATAGAATCACAGGTCTCAAAATGCAGAGATAATATGTTTGGACAGATGTGACTGTAATGCTGTCAGCTGCTGCTATTCCATATCAAGCCCTCCAATAGTTGTTGTTTATTATTCAAGCCAAAGCCCTTGGAGACAAGTGATTAGAGGCAAATATTAGCTTTTGGGGTTTTTTAAGGGACATTCTGAGAAAATCTTGAAATCATGACCCAAATGTACACTAACAGTTAAAAATACACACAGCAAATAAAAATAGCTTGCAATTGTTTATTTGAAATCTCAGATTTTTCATGATCAACTCTTTTGAGACCAGAGTCACGATTTGCCAACATTTGACAATTAAATGCTGTAATTGAGGGCAGAAATTGGTCAATGGAGTCTTTTGCAAATTATGACTGTGAAAGGAATGAAATAGCTTGATGTTCAGATTGTATTTCCAAAGACCAAAGAGGGATTTTGTCAGTTCTTTCAAAAGGCTGGGAATTTTCCCCTAACAGATATTCCTCCATAAAAATATTTTATACTTTGGAAGAAAAAAAAAAACCAATCAGAAGCCATTGTGATACAAAACTTACAAAATTCCTGGGTTACTTGGACTTTTTGTCAGAATATAACAATTTTTAGTATGGGAACTGTAAGGAGAATCATGGAATGAGCTATATGCTAAGATTTGCAAAACTGTGCACTGTGCACTGCTATGAAATCAAGATGGGTGAAAATTTTTCAGTCTTATGTAAATCAGAGTCTCTTTGTAGTCCAATTTCTGCTTATGGTATTTTAAAGTATCTTATTTTGTTTTGCTCTCACACCTTTGCTGGAAGGGTTTTCTGGCACAGGAGCAGAATTACATGCACATTCTCAAGGTCCAGTTGACTAGTAATTGCTGCAGTCTCTGTCATAGCTAAACTGATTAATCCTTACTGGCATCTAATTACCAGGAAACAGCATTTTCTAGTTCTTTACTGATTATTACATCCTACACCAGGTAAGACCACAATGTGATGATAAAAGGAAGAAAGAAATTTCTTGTTGAAAGTTTTACTTTCTGCTGTTAGTCATGTAGTTCCCTTATTGTTCTCATTTAATCAAAAAAGGAAGAGAGGAAAATGTGATTATTTTTCTTTTCCTCTAGAAAAGTGCAAAGCTTCAAGTGGTGATGACACAAACTTTTGAATTCTGCTTCGTTATTTTAGTCTACCACAACCAAAGATAATCATATTCTGCATGTCAATCAGCACTATTTCTTTTGTATGCCAGCCTCCACAATTGGTTTTAATGACTGCAGTTTCTATATTGTAGCTACAGGATAAACACTAATTAGCTGTTGGGCACAAAAGCCTTAGTGGGCTGAAAAGAATAATCTGGATATCCTGCTAAGCCAGCAAATAGAGGAATATATTCTAAAATGCATGTGACAGCAAGAGTTTTAACTAGATACCTTAGAAAAAAAAGAGAATGGGTCAAGACATTGACCAAGTGAGGTAGTTCATTGCAGGGTTCAGTGTTGCCAAACATATATATTAAAAAAAAATCACTTGGCAGCCCAGGTTGTTTTCTTGTCTTCTGCAGACTATTTCAAAATTTCTGGTATTGTTTTGAGTCTACAGTGATATATGGTGCTCCTTTTATGACATTATTTCGAAGTTGAATTACCCTTTATCATTGCTTTTAGCTCAGATAATCCTGAGGTCATACCAGCAAGTTTTCTTTTCCACAGATTTGAAACCTGCAGTGTTAATGGAAGCTGAAATCTACTGTCACAGAATTTTAGAATAACCAATATTAAAAATCACAATAAAATCAGGACAGCTAGCAAAACTCAGAGTTGCAAGTAACTCAGTACAAAATGTGGCCCACAAATTGTTGAAGAAGATATATGAACTGGAAGAAACAGAGAGTTGATTTTCAGATGATATTATGAGCCTACAGTGATGACAGTTAAACTCATTTCTTTTTAATTACATAAGGATAAAATACAAAGAGTCCTCATATGTTGAGGTATTGGCAATGTATCAAACACCAAAATGGATTCTGAAATTATGCTGTGATAATTCACAATACTTACTCCCATTCTTGTCCGTAAGCTGTGTGTCTTTTATATGGCCTCTGCAATAACGCAATACTTAGTAAGAAGTGTTCATGGTTTGTGGGAGTATCTGGCTAGATGGTTTAGATCTTGGAGAATGGGAATGCTTGCAACCCAAACTATTAACCCCTAAATCCTCAACCTAAACCATTCATTACTGAGCTGCTTATTAAAACATTCCATTTGGGACATATACCTGTTCTTTTGGGCTTGCGGTTTTTTATTGGAGAAAGTTCCTTACTAGAAAAAAGATATTATTTCTTTGCAGAAATTAGATTTCATTGAAAATCCAGTATTGAGTTGAAAAATTACTTTGATAGGACTTTTTGACCAGCTCTAAAACTGTCTGTAGAGGTGAACTAATGTTTATGCAGTCATGAATTATTCCACCGATAGAGCATTATTAAACATATGTTCGAGATACTGGCACTCTAAGAGAAGGTTTGCTTCAGGCAGGAAAACTTAAGGTGGCTCTAAACGAACTTATCGAATGCAATTTATTTATTTTTTATACATATGAGCTAAAATAACTCTAGCTGGAAGCAAAGACCTTTTTGCCTTTGTTCAATTTCCTCACAGCAGTTGGCACGTGAACCTATTTCTAAGCAACAATCGAGCAAAACAAACACGTTAATGGAAAATGATTGCTGTATATATAGAATCGGCTGCGGGTTATTCAAGGACACTCTGGTAGCTAAAACTAATTAGATACCTAACTAAACGTATACCTAGCTATAGCTGTATTTGGCCATCGGTTTTTTTAGGTGGCAGTGTCACCTGAACCAGAGGGAGACGGAGAGGGAGGCCCTGCCCGCCTCCCACCCCCGGCTAACGGCCGCCGGCGGTACCTGTGCCCCGCGCCCCCCGCAGGCCCCGCCCCTCGGCCCCTCCCCGCTCCTGGCGACGGGGCGAGGGCGGGCCCGCGCGGGCGCCGGTTATTTGACCCCGCGCTGTCTCTCGCCCGCGCGCTCTTGCTCCCTCTTTCTCTCCCTCTCGNCACCCCCGCGCCCGCCGCCGCCGCGCGCCGCTGCCTACCCCGGCCCTGGGCCGGCAGGTCCTGCGCCGCACAAGCGCATGGGTGGCCCCCGCCGGGTGCAGGTGCAGCCTCAGGTGCACGGCGCGGTTAGATGTGTCCTGCCCTAGCAGTCGCCCCAGTTTGATCCTCCCTCGGCAGGAGCGCTGCACCGGGGCTGTCCTGGTTCGCCTGGGCCGACCCAGCTCGGGAGCGCTCCCGTCGGCAGCTCCTGCGCCGGAGGAAAAGTGGCGCGGCCCGTGGCCGGTTGAAGAGCATCCTCCTGTGGGGTGAGGGTGGTACTTCCAGCAGGCAGGCTGCCTGCAGCGTGAGATGCGTCCCGCTGCTCACAGATAACTATGTAAACGGTTGATTAGCTTTAGCTCCGTAAAGATAAAAGTCATCTTCATGAACTAGCTTATCTTATGCAGTTTCGAAGTGGGTCTGTCTGTGAGTGGCGCTGAGAGCAGGATGGTGATGATGGATTAGACAGTTTAAGCCTGGGTCAAGTCACACTTCAGAATTTGTTGTGACTGGTCTTTATTTTGTGTCAGCAGCCAGTCGTATGTGGCTCCCTTCCTAAGTCCTAGACTGCCTGTCCTGCATGAGGATAATACAGGTGCTATGATGGATTTAGCTTGCTACTGAAAATGCAGGCATGTCAGGTTCCTGGCCAGCCAGATGCAGAAAGTGACTCTGATAACAGTGGAAAAAAAATTGTCTGTGAGAGCACGAGGACTGCTTGTTCACCTTGACTCCATGAGAATGTGCTTGCCAGTGCATTTTCTACCAGTATTGCCTCTCTTTACTAGTTTGTCATCTTAGCCTTCTGACCCACCTACTTTACTCATTTTTAATAAAGAATTTTGAATTGAAGTGACAACTGTACATTCATCCCATGAAGCTAGTAAGACTGTACTTTTCTATGTAGGTGTATGAGACTATGCTGCCAGCTGATTTTGAAGCACAAGATCCTGACTCTAAGAAACTGGCTAGTCTCTGAGGTTATTGTATGTTTATTTTAATCTGCTCTTGTTCTGAATCTCCTGAACAAGTGTGTTTTCATTGCTTCCTTTGAAAGACTAACATGGTCTATTCTAAAATTGGTCTTGCAAAGCTTGTCCTTCTATTCTGTCTGGTTTTGCATTCTCAGTTTAATTGCTCTTGTTTTAGTTATGCTCACTGGCATTACTATAAACCCTTTTCCATTGGTGTTTATGCAACCTAATGTTTGCACATTCTAACTCTTCTATTCATTCCTGATTAAATGGAGGTTTAAATCTTCTTTCAAGTCTTTCCAGCCCCATACTCACTTTATTGCTCTTTGATCTCTTTTCTGCATGATCCAACTTAATTTGTGTATTTGGTTGCATGACTTTTTTGCTAACTTATTCCTATTTTTTTAATGTTTGCTCTCCAGAGACACACATCTTTAGTTCTGCTGTTTGCTGTGTTTTAAGCAGGGACTGATTTAATTTCATCCAAGGCAGAAATTTATCTCTAAAGTTTGCATATTTATTTTATGAGGCAAGTTAATTAAATTTTAGGCTTCAGGATATAATAATCTCTAGTCTTATCATTCCACCTATTTTTCCAGGTGTGCAATATTGGCCTCTGCTATTAAACAAGTAGGTAGTGGTGACTGCAGCGTATTAGTGGTTTGGCTAATCTAGTAGTGCCAGTTTATTTTCTTAGGCAAGTAGGGATGTAGTGTAATATAGATATGAGGAACGTATCTAATATAAACATTATTTCTGGTTGCTTCTGTTGCAACACTGCAAGGCTGACACTGTCTTCTTTTTTTCTTTCTCTCTCTCTTTTTTTCATGCCCTGAACTTAAAATGCCTTAACGCTTTACGACACATTAAAGTGTTTGGAGTTTTTTTTCTTCTTTTACAACTTCATACCTCTGAGATTTGAAAATGAAGTTCTTGTTCCCCCTTCAGCAAGTACAGTTTTAACCACTATATAATACTTTAAGTGGGTAATCTTTTCAATATCCTTAGCAACTTATTTCAGGATGTTGGCCTTCCAGTTTTGTAGACTGATGTTCTTAACAAAATCAGCGATAGTAATAAGAGAATTCCACAACAGCGTACTTGAAATTATACTACAGCTAAAGTTGGTAAGAGATATATATATACTGCAGTTGTCCTTTCCTGAGGCATCTGGATTTTTAGTCTTGTCTGTATAGTGAAGTTTCTTCATGTGTGTATGTAAGCAAAAAATTATTTCTTTCTGTATACAGACAACTCACAGTCTTTTTTTTTTTTTTTTT
>VYZX01007341.1:4166-38404 GCA_013401335.1 Brachypteracias leptosomus | reverse complement strand
CTCAGAGACTGGCAATCTTTTGTTCTATTTCACATGACAGCACTCTAGCACCTGGACTATTTGTCTTCCAATAGCAAATATTTTATGCAAAGTGAAGGATCACTGATAAAAGAAATTGCTAGTACCTGCACACCAGAAAAATCTTACAGAGTCGTATTTGGGGAATATCATAGGAAATGCATTGGTTTGAAAAGATATGTAGCTTTTGAAAGACTGAAATAAAGAAAATTTGCATTGATAATCTCATCTCTTTTTTTTGCTGTTCTGTGTTTACATGGACACTGGATTTGTTGTATCAGAGGTACAGACTGAGTTATTGAAAATGATTGCCTCACAGAATTGACATTTGCCTTTCCATCCTCAAACTCAGAGGCTTGTAAATTACATCTGGGTAGAAAAAGTAAAAAACAATGGTAAGTAGTGCTCCAAAGTAGCAATTATTTTCTAACAATGTCATTAAATGCTCTTAATTCTGGGTTCTACTCAGGTTTATTAAAGCAAGATTTTGTCTTAAAATTAAGCAAGTGAAAAGATAGTGAAAACTCATTCTTAAACTCTGCCTTAATAATAGCAGAAGCTGCAACCTGGAGATTCAGTGCAGCTGGCAGAGGGTGGCAAGTGGGCTGTCAACAGAAATATGTAGTCCCAAGGTCTCAAAAGTGTGACATAGTTAACTGTCCTCAAGAATTTGAGAATAATGGGATTTTGTAGGCAAAGGATTGCTTTAAATTCTGCAGTTGGTGTAGCACATCAACAACAAGCATGAAACACCCTGGAATCATTTAAAACTCCATTTTGTGTATCAGTTTAATAACTTATTCCCACATCTAGGTCATCAGACTCAGCAATGTGTTTTCTGTTTTCTGGAGCAACAGTCACTGAGAGGCCTACACGATAACCTTTCTCTCACCTTCCAAGTGCAGACTGGAGAGCTGACTGTGGAGCCTGTGGTGGAAATTGCTTGCCTCACACTTTTTGCACATTCTCCAGATTACAGTTAAGCATCCCCAATACACAACAGCTAAGCAAAGTCTTGCTTCAGTGCTGCAAGGTGCTCATCTCACTGGATTGCGTCAAGAAGTATCTGTTTTGAGCACAGTCCAGATTCTTCCTCAATTCTGCCTCAAACCCTGTCAAGGAATGACTGCAAAACTTTTAGGCTGAACAGTTTATGTGGTTCTTTCTCTGTTATTTGTAAGCTTCAGTGTGCATGAATATAATCCACAGGGAAAATGTTAAGTTTTTAATTTGGAGGCTTCTCTTTCTAATGGATCAAAAAGCTTTGTGAATAGATTTTACCACTTCTGGATGCCTGCCCTTAGAAGGATTTCTCTGCCAAGAAATTTTCAGTCCCTTTATGGAAAAATATATTCCGAAGTATGTTTTTTCACCAACACATGGAGCTGTGAAAATTCTAAGCAATCACATGCTGGAAGTACATGTGGGTGGGTGGAAGGAATAGAAAAAACTTCAAATATAAGAAGACTCAGGTATAACACATTCAGGAGCCTTTCTTCCACTCCTGAAAAGCTTTTATCTTTTGATACAGACTTTATGAGAAAGCTTGTATATTTAGAAAGCTGTCACTTCAAGATAGTGTCACAGTATAAATAAAAAGATACTAAAATGCAAGATAACTGGAATTTGTTTCACAACTGTCCTATGGATTATTTTAGGAAAGTTCCAAGCAACTTTCTGAACTTGATTTTCTCTATTTTCCTACATTTCAAAGCATACAAGAAATCATGTCTAGAGACCTTTGCAAAGAAAGGTGAAACCTATGAATTCAAGATGTAATATAAGTGATTACTAATATTTTTATGTTCTCAAAACACACATTGTTTTCCTTGTCACCTTTGTAGCAGCTAAAGAACCACATGCCCTGTTACAGAATTGCAGGCAATAAGTTCTCAGCATGAGGCTGCTAGCATCCCTGAAGAAAGGGTACCACATATCTACTCACTTTCTAACACCTCTGGCCTAGACATAACTTCGTAGTTTAGCAAAACTCAAAGTCACATATTAAAGGCAACTGCTTCCCTACTCAGCTGCTTATTTCTAAGTGGAAGGAATAGAGATGAACATTTGTAAGAGTGCTAATGTATTAGATGCTAAAGAACATATAATGCTCTGTGAAGCTAAAAGTATAAATCAAGCAACATAGTTTCAGGAATAGTATCTAATCTGTTTGAAAAGTCATCTTGCTCACAGTCACCATAGATTCTTTTCTACTATGAAAACAAGTATCTGTTAGTCAAGCTGGTTACCCCTAAATAGTATTAGCTGGTTAACATTATACAGCCTTGTGGACCTGGAGGATGTGGAGCAAAGGGTAGATGCATAGAGCTTCCTAGTCCCTTGAGCATTCCTAGCTGCTTTCATGAAACACAGACAGCTCCTTTTTGTCACTACTGGTTGAAAAGAAGGATATAGCTGCTAAGCTGATATATTGTGTTCATTTCCCACTACATCTTTTCCTCTATTTCACAGGATAAGGCATACTCTCTCATAGTTTCCAGTATAAGACAGAATGCAACAAAGGGGAAAAGCTCTGCTTTCCCAGTAACATGTGTAGCAACTATCCTAAAAGCTAGTAAGTGGAGCCTAGGAGGTGGTCCTTGTCTGGCTAGTTCTTCTCTCACTTTTTCCTTTCACGGAGGCTTGCCAAGTGCACTAATGTGTCTTTTAAAGTGCTGTCTAACTGAAAATACACGTGATTGCTGCTGAGTAAGAATAATATTACTGCAATATGGTTCTGCTACTGCGTGTCAGGTTGTGACATATGTTGCAGTCATTCAGTGAAACATTCACATCACAATGGCCACTTGCTTCAAGACAGAGAAGTAAATTGCTTTCATGTCTGATAAGATATCATCCACATTGTCTCTTTTCCATCTACTATCCTTAAACCCAGCTGATTCACATCATCAAATAGCTCGCTAAAACCACATTATATTTTGCTGTTTCCATCCACCTGAAAGCAACAACTTCCTGTACAAATGTGAGTAACTTTGAACTTGGTTCAAAGGAGAACTGTGTGAGGAGTTCTCAAAAGCAGCATATGGACTGATGAGCATGACTTCAAACTAGCTTGACTCTTCATTAATAACGCTGCAAGGTGGGAGGAGAGAATAGGAAGGTCTTCTAGCACTGCATGCTGTGATTGCTTCGGCTTTTCCAACCCATGAATGCATGTAACTATGAGACAATCCTAAATCACTACAACAAAAAAGACAGTGTCATCTCAGTATCAGGAAGTAAGCTGTTCACCAAAGCCTTCATTTCTACAGAACAAAGAAAAAGAGAAGTGAGGAAGGAAACATGAGTGTCCACAAAGGACACGGTTAGCTCTGCTTGTTTCTTAGTTATTGACCAATTTGTGAAGTTCAAAGTGTAGCAGTCTCTTCGCTTCAGTTAACAATAGTGTTTCTGAAACTTTTTGTGAACTGATGAAATTCACAATTAGCCTACTGCCTTTGGATGCATTACATGACAGTGACTCACAGGTACAATGCAGTTTCTTCCTGCTGTGATATAATTCTGAATGGCACTTTTTATTTAAAACATGATTTCCATTACGTCATAGAAGAGTTGAAACAAAAAACCCTCTAAGAATCTAGTTTTTAGCCTTCTACTAGTTAACCTTTTAATACACGTTCATGTAAGAATGAACATGATGTGCCTCCAAACCTAGCATTGGATTTACAACTGAATTTCTGAATAAATATGAAAACCTAGGGTCTTCATGGAGCAAATTTCAGCCTTGTCCAACAGTTTTATTGCTTGATTGCAATCTGTTTTAAATGAGTTGGTGATTCTCAGTTGGAGATGTCAGGAGCAGGTTTGAAAATATCAATCATACAACTCATTGGGTGAATTCTACCATTAAAATCTACTAGTTGGATAGGCTTTTAACCATTGTGGAAACCAACTGTGACTGCAGTGAATTGTAATTTAAAATTAATCCCAAGGAATTTATCTAGATATTTATACACATATATATTTACATTACAAACAGAAAAAATATGCATTCATTTGTAAAAGTTGCTTTATCACATTTGTATAGACACTTTACTTAACGCTCAGTATTTTGTAAATGTCCCTAAAGACAAAAGGAGGGAAATAATTTGCTTCAGAAAGCAGATACTTCTCAGAGCTATTTACTTGGTTTCTTTTACATATAATGAAAATAGTGTTATAAGGAAGGACAGACAAGTTTTTACTTAACATTTTAAAAGTTTTCTCATCCCAATCAAATAATTTAAAACCTCAGTACTGAATACAGCTTTTATACCTCTTCACATTCATTTTCCCTAGCAGGTACGCATGAAGGTCCATAGGAATCTGCTGTATTGAGTACACACTTTTTGTGAAGCTCTCCAGGTTACTTTCAGCTGAATTTCTATTTGATTCATTTCTATTTGAAAATATTAATTATTAAAAAAAGGTTTCATATTTCAACTTTTAAAGCTTTCCTGCTTATAGGGAACAATCCTCATTTAATTCAAGCAGTTTCTCTATATTCATAATTAACTGTATTTTATATTTCATCTCCTTAAGCTCTTCTGTTAAGAAGATTATTAAAAAAAAAGAGTATATATGAAAGTGTTAGAAACTTAGTCTGCTTGCACTGATCAGCAAATGAGATCTATCCTTATAATCAGAGTCATCAAGAGAATCTTCTCAGAAGATTAAAGGAATGGACATGAAATGGTCTGGTAATCGAAGTCATGTAAAGTCAAAAAGCATACTTGGTGCTCTATTAATGAAAACCATACTTTAACAAAAGAAATTAAAGCATCCTTGGCCTTCTCAAACTTTAAGACTGCAGCTTAAAATTGAGCTGAGGAGAATAAAAATTTAGGTTTAAGCTTTAAAGAGTGATGCAAGTCCAAGAAATCTGGACTTTAAAAATAGTTTGAAAAAACACACTCCAGTACATCAAGTTGTAACCACTAGAAAGAAAAATTATATTTAAAGCTCATCAAAGGCCAGAATAATGTGCTGAACCAATTCTTTATGCAATGATCTGAAAGTTTTTAATTTTATGGCCATCTACAGCTTTCTGACCCTACAACACATCTCTGTCAATCTCATCTTCCATTGTGCTGTCCATTACATTGCAGTAAATACCTGTGCAAAGTCAGTAAACCTCCAGTTCTGATTCTTTTATTTCCATGGCAATATGGAAAACATCACCATCATGACTCATCTAGCAGTTCATTCCTTGCACCCCAGTGACATATGCTTTTCCACAAAATTTCTTGGCTTATTTCTGCTAGATATTTTTATCCAACACTGTGGGGTGGAACTAAATTGTTGAAGGAATGAAAGAAAGGATTTAAAAAATAAGATTATCCCCCCAGAATTAAATGAGGTTTGACTAGTATATAAAAGAGCTAAATCACCTGGTATTCAACCATTTCAAGAGCTAACCATGTAAGTCATACATCATCTAGAGTATTCCAAGCCTGGTACTAACAGCTGTGAATTTGTCACAAATAATTCAGGGAAAAATGAGAGGACTGGATATGTCACATGTCTAAACTGTGAAACTGATTGAATATATACAGAAAAGTGAAAGCATGTTAAGCAAAAACAGAACTGTGTAAAACTGCATCCATAACATCAAATAATGCTTTTTGAGAACCCAGATCCTTGTCTGATGTAAATCAGCACTGCTATATTTTACACATCACAAGCATAATGTGTTTCTTTTTTTCAATGAGTTTTTTCCTACATAATAATTAAACTCAACTGACTAGAATAAAGCAAAGGTTACACGACAGGTTTTATGAAGTTTGAAGAAGTTACAGCAGAAAACATTCCAAGAAAATAAATAGAGCTCTTAGTCTCCATGAGCTCAAACATTTTCACTAGAAATACACTAACTATGTGATAGATCTCATTTTGTACCCCTGTTCACAATAAAACTATATTTATGCATTAATTGGGCTACTGAATGAGTTTTACACTATTTGAAAATAATTCTCTGAGAGTGTACTGTTTGTATTTGTTACCTCAGCCATTTGCCACATCAAGTCACTTTTCTCTTTCTTGTCATTAATGCTACAGGAAGATTTCTATTTTCCTCAGATCTCTAAGTAAGGTGAGATTATTTACTTTTTAGAGATGTCTGTCTCTTTCTCACACTGTGACTGTGGAATACTTTTCCCTCTTCCTCTCTCTCCTTTTTCCTTCCCCTCTCTTTCTCTCTCCCTTTCTCTCTTCCTCTCTCTATTCCTCTCCCATACCCTCTCAACTTATTTTCCCCCTGTAAAATTTAAAATTTCTTCACAGTGTTCAGGTTTCACTGAAAAAAAATACAAAAAAAGTTTTTATCCAATGTACACAAACGTTATTATTCTGACTTTCTTTCCTCTCACCCTTATCAAAGCGAAAGATCCTGTAAAACCAATTTTTTTAACAAGCAATAGAATCCAGTATTATCATAACTTTTTTTTTTTTATTTAAGTCCATAAATTTATTTTTCACAAAACCCTGATCCTTGTGCTGCTTTGCACAGACCAATCTTTGTGAACTGTTTTTAGTCTCATCAGGAAAAGTCTGATAGATTTCAGAGTATACTAACCACCAGCATGAATGTGATAACAGAAGTCTGGTCTAGAAGTCTTTTTCTCTATAGCATTAGTGGCAAACAGAGGAAATGATGTAATAACCTTCACATTGCTTCTATATCTTTTGAAGATCATCATGCTTCAACCTTTAAGTTTTTTCTTGGCCTTAACCGGAATCAATACTAATATTTGACAGACTGGGAGGAAGATATTATATGACGTGGCATGATATGATATGATACATATGTGATGACTTACTCCTGTTGAAATATTAAACTGACATTCTACTATTTGTTTGCAAGTTTACTATTCCAAATATATTTAGCAGGAAAAGGTAAGGCTGTAGATTCCTTACCTTATTACAAATAATTCTAAAATTCAAGACAAGACATAAACAGGACTACTGAAGAGTAATGACTACTGCATTTGCTTCTATATTTGTACCTTAATTAAAGTACATATCTTTATATGTAACACAATATTGAGAGTAATAATACAGAAATTAAAAACATTTTAAAAACTAAATCAAGCTAGAATTCATTCATCACTCATGTAGTAAGAGAAAAATGCATACATTTTCTGAAAGTGTTGCTGGCCATATCTTAAATGAACAATACACTGTTTATACAGAAAATTCTTGTTGATAAAGCCAATTAAGGCAATCACAATTAGGAACATTTAGAGCTGGACTTTGAGCTGTCACTCCACTTCACTGATTATGTCTTTGTTCATAAACATAAGGTTTTTTAAACTCAGCAACAGAAGATACAGCTGGACAGTCAGCCCACACATTCCAGCTAAGCTGGGAACGCTAATCAGGTTCCTAACATTTTTAAAAACGAAAGTAGCTGTAATTGAGCTAATACACTGATAATCTAGAGACAAAGCCATTAGCACAGCTGTCCAAGGGTCAACAAATGAGAACTGCTGCATCCTATATGTTTTGAAACTAATCTGCCTAATTGGCTCATGAAGTCTCACTTCAAAGATGTACTTTTTAGTAATAAAAGACACATAATTACTAAGTGTGAGATTGGGTCAGCCTTGGTGAGGAACAGAAAGAAAATCAAAACTGCTTAACACCATATCTAGTCTCTTCATCACTGCAAAAAAAAAAAAAAAGACTGAAATCTGTATGACCATTTCAATCTTTTCCAATTTGCAAATATTTTTCCTTCTCTCCCAGTCATGTTGATATGCTTGTCTCTCTTTTATTTTTCCATTTTTGTACTTCATCTTCCCAACCCTACGAGCATATCCTGTTCTTTACTATAATATCTCAGAGATGACAGGAAAATAATGGTAATCATTGCTTCCTTCTGATCATCAGCAAGAATAAGATTCTGCTGAACCAAGTATAAGCTAGTAATCAAAAAAATCTAAAATAATACAAGAATCAACTCATATGTCTTCAAATCCGAATCAGTCTTAAGATCTTTAATTTTCTAGTTGCAGATTTTTTTCTAGTAACTAGTTTTCTTCTCAGTTTACTCTTATTCGTCTTCTACTACATAGTTCTTTCCAGATCTTCTATTGCAATGAAATTATTACCTCAACAGTCAGTGATGTCTTGTAGGGTGTGAAGATACTGGGGTTAATTTTTGTTTATTTATTTGTTCTTCTTTTCCTTGAGCTAGGAGAATAAAATGCTGTAGTGGGTCTGTCTGAGCTGATTTTCCCCATACAGCCCTCATGCTGCAGGACTAGGACCCAGAGAGTGTTGATAACACACACCCTTGTTATGACTATCAGTGCCCACACGGCACCAAAGGTACGGGGGGGGCAAGATCTGGGAGGGGATACAACCTGGACAGCTGACCCGAGCTGACCAATAGGATATTCCATAACATATGACGTCAGCTCAACTATAAAGGGAGGAGGACAGGGGGGATTCGGGGGAAGACATTTGTCCTCCGAGCAACCGGTACGCGTTCTGGAGCCCTGCTTCCCGGGACAGGCCCGACACCGCCTGTGGATGGGAAGTAGAGAGTAACGAAGCTTTTGCTTCGCGCGTGCGCAACCTTGCTTTCTCTGCTGTTTATTAAACTGCTTCTTATCATAACCCACGGGTTTTCCTTTTCCATCTTACTCTCTCCCCACTTGCCTTGCTGACGGAGGTTTTGGTGATGGGGGGGGAGTGATAGAGGGACTAGGGGTGGGCACCGGGCACCCAGCCAAGGTAAACCCACCACAAATGCATAAAGGGTAACTGTATCAGAAGTTTGGTGAGAACACATTGTCTTATCATGAAAGATAATGGCATATTTATCTCCTTCAGAGAGATAAATGCCACCATTCCTTAGGCTAAGCCTTGTGAAAGCACCACTCTTGGGTGGTAGAGCATGGATATAAGATGAACTAATGCAGGCAGAAGGAAGACTGAAATGCTGGTTGATTTGTTGAACTTACATTCAATAACAGGTACTTAAATTTATCCATTATTTCATTTGAGAATAACATACCTAAGCCAGATTAAAACATCCCTTTGAGTGGGACATTATAAGAGTGAAATCACAGAATTCACTTAAGCCATTTTTACATATTCAAAAGGAATAAAAAAGCTTTAATTTTCACTTGTTCCTAATTCTTTCTCAATTGTCACTCACACCAGTAAATGATTGCAGGGTGGGCAAGGATTGAGGGGCTTGAGAAGACAGAGTAAGGATATCTCCTGTCTATGTACTGAGCTCAAATCTCTACATTAATATTTGAAAATCTCTTTCCCATCACTGGTCTTTGAGTCACCCCTCATAATTTATCCAATTCAAACTGAAAAACAAGTCATAAATTAATCCTTACATCTCTTATGGGAATATATGATTTAAAACTACAATTTACTGTCCTTTTGTAATAATCAGAAAGAAGAAAGTCTGGAAATATTGCAGAGTAGTATGTGCATGTCTTATACTGCTCATTTAAAACAACATGAATCTTCACAAATTATACCTTTGGAGCTGATCTTTTTTTTGATTAGTATGAATAATGAAACACTGTCTTGGATCTGGTTCTCAACAAAATCCTAAGGAAATACTTTTAGTAGAAAATCCCTTTTATTAGCTAATTAATGAATAAGGGATCAATCAACTCAGATGTGATGAAGTTATTTCTTTAATTTTAGTGAACCATACTTGTACAAAAGTGGTTATTGCTTAATTTTAAGTCTATGGTTTTATTTGAAGGTATTTTTCCATTTTAACCGCTTTTGTTATTGACTCTAATAATCCCCTGAAACTTTTGATTTAATGGAATCTCAGAGCTTTTGCCTTTGTTAGCAAGAACAGAATACACTTACAGCATAAATCATGGCATATAGATAAATATGTAATCCAGAAGTTAAAAAATTATTATCAAAATATCTATAAACTAAAAAAAACCAAAATACTGAAAAAAAAAAAAATCCTAGCTAGAAAAGCTATAAAGAATACCTGTTCTAATCTGACATTTCAAGCAATGAGCAAACAAAAATAGAAGAAAATAAGAATATTAATATTTCTAGGAGCATTCTTTTATGTCCCAAGGGGGTTCCACATAGACTCTCAAATATAAGATCTTGATTTACTTTGGGAAATGCAGTCTCATGAGTTGCATTTGATGGGGTTCAGAAAATCACTTTCAAGACAGGACAAGAATATTACATTTGCAAACTGTAATTCTTCTTTTAACCAACCTAAAAAAAACATCTGTAGAGGGTAAGGCATAGATACTTCTGTACTTGTTAGCCAACTTAATTTGTAGAACAATAAAGAAATGGTAATCTGCTAAAAGAGAGAGTCCTATATGAGACCTTTACAGATTCATGTATACTTGAAATTTTCTCATTTTGGAAGAGCAGAAGAAAAATGAAGGTTTCATGTCACCATTCTTCAGGTACTTCTGCATTCTCTATCTGTATTAACCACAGTTCGATCTCATGGGGTGCTGAAAGGCTCAACCTCACAGCCAAGGAGCAGAGATGCAATGGCAGGTACGACCCCAATGCCCCAGTCAGAAAGGAGTCCCTGCCCTGAACTCAAGGCTGCCCCAGGGCAGCCCCAGCCCTAAGGACCAGAGGACACCTAGCACCAGGAGCCAGTGAGGAGGTCACTCCACCAAACAGAGATGTTACCCAGGCTACAGGGCTTGCTGTGAGTGCAGGGGAGAGCATTTCAGGACTTCAAAGGACTTATTACAGGGTGTTTAGTGGAGTTAATGAAGGGGAAAGGGACAGATCACAGTGGTTTGGAGAGGAACAAGGGTGGGAAAACAGGCAGAAAGGGAGAAAAGGAGCCGGTCCTGTGCAAACAGGTGCTGCAATGGATGCTTATCTGGCCTTACTTGCACCTCACCCTCACAGTCTGTCCCAGCTTTTCATTAAACTCCATGTCTAGCAATTTTCCTGAGCATGGGGCTCTCTGGGCCTTGTGCCTGTCTGGGGAGATGATCTGAGTGCCAGTGCCAGAGGTGGACTACTAGATGGTGGTCCATTTGCCTGTGGTGTCAGCATCTGGAGAGACTGTCATGTGTCTGCTTGTCGTGTGAAGGTACATACACTGGTGTATGTATGGCATCTGAAAATCAGTGACCACCACTCTAGGCTGGATACTAGAAAGACTATGCCATGGCTGCTGGATGAACAGTTAGGTCCAAGCCTGTTCCTAGAGAGGCTATGGATTCTGAAGCTTGACTGAGAGATTCATTTGCCTCTGCCAGCGTGTGTCTGTACCAGTATCTGTAGTAGGACTGTGGCCCTGGGAGCTCATCTGTTCCCAGGTGCCAGCAGCTGGGCCCATTATTAGGCAGATTATGTATGAGCCCAGCTGCTGGAGGGGTCTGCTTTGTATTTGTGGACAAATACAAAGGTCCACAGTGATGGACCTTAATCCATTGGTGCTGTCTGTCTTCACATGAGTGCTGAGTGGCTGTCTGTGCTGATCTATGTGATTGGCCATTGGTGTATGTATGCAGATTGTATATGTGTGTTTGTGTGTACACCTATTGAGAGTACATGCTTATCTTTGCTACTTGTTAGACCTACAGTCAGGGGGCTGTGGCAGCGTCTTCTCCAGGCCCAGGAATGATGTATCCCCAAAAGGATCATCACCTTCTCACTAGATTTTCTATGTAGACGAAATAATAAGTTATGTAGACATAATAGGTACCTGTAGTTTTGTAATGAATTACCTCTCCACATTATTTATTTAGGAAAAATTTTTTTAATGAAAAACTCTTAATTTAGAGAAGAGTATAAATTGTCCTGATCACACAGTAGTGAGACTCTCAGAGACATTCCAGAGTACAGGTGTAGTTGGTCCTAACAGTAGAAGGAGATGGGGATGGTGTAACTTGGCCAACTTCTAAAGACCATGTTTGCTTGTTTTTTCACCTGGAGAAAATATTAGTAGATTCCATCATGTGAATGTGTGAATGGAACACCATTTAGTGCTATGAAGCACGTGCAGACTCTTCTGACTTGCATTTATAAAACTCAGTGTTATTACAAAAGAAATATATTTCCTTTAGTAGATGTTAAATATTTATTAACGTGCCCTGCAGCCATATAACTCTGGACTGTGATCCTATCGGATCTTATAAATGATGTGTGGAAAGAAGAAAAAGTGGAGGTATTCAGTCTGGATTGGAGACCCTTAAGGAAAATATACATGATGCAGGAATTAGTAGTAGTGATTATTAAATTACATTTTTCCTTTGAGTCAGAACATGATATAACCTCCATATGGTGCTGGATTAAATACAAAATAAAAATCTTTTTCCTGAAATGGTAAGGGATAGTAACTTGAGCAGCCTATCAGCTAAGGTACTTCCAATTTTTTGTCCTGCATTATTTGTCCCTTACACTTAAGCAGAGCTGGATATATATTAGAAGATAGTCCTGCAAATATCTTAAAAACCAGTTGCCTTCTCAAGATTTCTGCTGCTAGAAATGCAATCTGATTTTTTTTTAATCAAACTAATCCATGCTTTGAATAAACTCTGGAAAAGACATCTAATTGTTTTCACTAACTACATAAATTTGAAATATGAAATCTTCATCAACAGATTAAAATATTATAAATTGATGTAGAATATACAATTGGAGTGGTTGGAAATCAATATAGCATGCAGATAAATTCAGGAAAGAACTGATAACCACCATACATGCTATACTGATAAAATCAATTAATTAATTGTAAATTGATATGCTATTTTTGTAGAATTTAATGTAATAACACAAAAAAATATATATCCCCCTTGTATTTTTACATTCACGTAGATAAATGCAAGAACTAGCCACACATATCCCTCCATGTTCAGTAGGTCACATAGCCATACCTAAATATTTGCAGGGCTGGTATGACCAGCAGGGCTTTTGAAAGAAGCTTTGTTTAATGGAAGACTAAAAAAAATTTTTAAATGGTTATGTGCATATAGAGTCAAAAAAGTCACTCTTAAGAAAAGTGGACATTAGTCACAAACATTCCCTGTAGGTAAGCACCTCAAGGAAAAACAGAAATACTTTGAGCAAGCAAAATCTGTTAAAGTAAATATATCTCCTGTCAGTTAGACTCATATACTTCCTTTAAAATTGATTCTAAGTGTACAAAGTGTAAATCAACAGCTTGGTAATGCAGTTAACAGCCATTCAGCCTCTAGCAAGTTACTCTGCAGTCACAACTGATTTCCCACTTCTTCCTGAAAAAGCTTCTATTTTCACACCTACCTCCACTTTCTTCCCTGGAAAATGAAGTAATATTGTGCTTTCAAAGTATCTCCATGCTCCTGACTGAAGTCACAGGAACACCTAAAGTATTCTGCTGAAACAGCAGACATTTTTTGCATGAAATCCTATTAAACATGTTTTATTAACAAATTCAGACTTCATTCAAATACATTAAGACAGAGATTACACACACACAACAACAACAACAAAAGATAAAAAGAAGAAATTACAAATACTAGTAAATAACAGAGACTTAACCTACTCTCCTCCCATGACACATAAGGACATCACATTGACTCAACCATACATATAAAACCTATAGTTGACATAAAAAAAAAGAAGGAAATTACTGTATTTTCCTTTTACAAAAGGTTATTATTCTGACTTTCTTTCCTCTCATTATAGGATCAGGCAGATAGTCAAATACAAATTTATATGCAAAATAACCCAATCAGTTTCCCAATCCAGTTAATAAATCTGCCAGTATAAGTCTAAGGCACATTAAATGACTGAATTTTCTCTGCGTTTCAACCAGTGAAAAGGAATCAGTTACAATAGGTTGGGTGGGTTTAATGATTTGGAATACATTAACATCTTTTATATCGCTGATTTTCTTACGTTTGGTATTATGGATAATTTCACATGAGAAACATATAGAAACACAGGAACAGCTGTCATACGTGGACCACATGTCCATATTTCCCAATATTCTTCCTGACCTTTGTCAAATGTATACTTTCAGCTAACTTTTCCAGTATATGAGTCAGATTTATTGAACTATAATTTCTGAGAAGCCCCCAAATGCTTTTACAATTAACATCACTTTTTATTGACTGACATTCTTTCATACTGAAGCCAACTTAATGAACTGAGTATACACATTACTAACTACAAAATGACTGTTAGTAGTTTGAAAAATAACTCTTTTAGCTTTTTATGGCAATGTTTGTAATGATTGATATTATTAATGCCACTATTAATGCTACTGATTTCTTTTAAAATAATACATATCACAATTTGAAACAGATCTGCCCCTCACTGCATTAATATAGATTCCATGAAGGAAAAAATTTTAATGTCTTCGTAAAAAACACTGATGCAAAAAATGCTATATACCTTTCTGATTTATCCTGATTTTCGCAGAACAATCTTTGATTTCCTGAGTACTGTATCCTGATCATCTATTTCAGTCTCTGTATGAGACTCTTCCCATGTCTTTCAAAAATGTTTTACTTGTTTTTGACGTTGTTACTAAATTGTTCATAAATAGAACTTTAATGTATTATGCTTTTTTTTCATTTAACTTTTTATAATATGTGTACTTTTATAGCTCTAGACAGGAATTCTAATCTTTGTAGGCAGTCATTTTAGTTTTAGGATCCTCATTTATGCTTCTTTCTACACATGCTGCCTTTATTTGTGGTCTTGTTAAAGAGGACTTAGATTAATTCTGGAAGGTTTAGTGTCATTAAACATTTTCAGTGTTGCATAAAAACACTACTCATCTTGATGCTCCTTTAAAACTCTTCCTCATTTTCCTATAATTTATTTCTTAGAAGTTAATCAATAATGCAGTGGATATTTGTGTTTGCTTTTCAGTTTTACGCAGATAGCTGAATTTTGTAAATTGTGCTTACTAAATGGTTATAAACCAGTTTTCTACCAGTCTCATTGTAGAGTTTCTGGTTTTGTGATTTTTTTGCTTCAAGCTACAGTCTCAAATTTTATTGTTGAACTAAATTTTCTGTTATTTATTCGTAACAAGATCTTCCAATTACTATTAGGAATTTTGCATTTTATGCTTTCCAGATGCACAATGACTTGGCTAATACTTAATATTACATTTCTTACTTATCTTTGGAAATGTACTCCATGCTAGGCTTTAATACAAATATAATACAAATATAATGAGTTCATTATATTTGACTAAGCTCTCTAAGCAGCAGCACTGCTTCTTCACTGCTAGGTCTGTTCTGCTATTCCTATACATTTTGTGCTGTGGCAGTGTGGTATTTTACCATTTGTATTATTACCATTCATTTAGATTGTAGTCGATATACTTTGCTTAAAGTGACTTTGTTTGCTGAGACAATTGTTTGATTAGTAAAAGTTATGAAGTTCAGTCTTTAAATATTTATTTTTCTTTTTTGTTTGTTTGCATTTCATTTTAGGAAAAAGATTTTATGCTGCCATTCCCAAGGTCATAGGTCACATAATAATTCAAGTCAAAAGGTCAGTAGTTCAATGTCTCACTCAAAGCAGGGTCAATGTCTGGGCCCTGAAGGCACCCAAAGTCCTAACTGCCCCTGTCCAGGTCCCTGGGCCTCCTCCCATCCTACACATGTCCCAGGACACCACTGCAGTTCCCTGAGGCCATCATTTCCTGTCCCAGGACAGTAGGTCTGTCTCCAGCTCCTCACAGCCCTACTCCACCAGGCCACAGGCCCGGCTGAGCCAGGCCCACCCATGAACCCACATGCTAGCTCATGCTCGGCCCATCCCCAGGGAGGTTCCCAATGCCTACAGCTGGGGCTGCCCTGGGTCTCATCAGCTGCCCTACTCCTGATTAGGGTGGTGGGACAGGACTTGTCTGTGAGGCCCATGCCCTGGCTCTCCCATGGGCAGCCCCCACTAATCCCAGCCCACAGTAGCCGCCAACTTTATGTCACCCTGACCATCAGCTCTGGGGCAAGACCAGGTTGCTCAGGTCTTTAGTCAGATTGTGAAAACTTCAAAGGCAGGAGACCTCACAGCTTGCTCAAACCACTGGCTTTATTGCCTGCTGAAATGCTGGGGCCTGAGCAGTGGGCCCCAACTTGGAGTTGACCTGTGGTTGAGTCACAATCTAGTAGAATGTATTTTTCCCACACTGGCTCCAGGTTCCAGAGGCAGAATGTGGCCCACCTGTGTTTTTTGTGGCTCTGCTTTCACCCAGGTGGTTATGGTTGGGATGGTGGGCAAGGCCAGGACTATGTCAACCAGGAACCAATTGGAGGAGCTTCCCGTTGGGTATGGCTTCTGTTGCAACTGGTTGCTTCTTGCTGAACTCTGTTGGTGGTGTTCTTCCATGTGAAGGGTCACTGAGGGAGCCATCTCAGTCCATTGTGACCAGCAGGCAATGCGAGCACCACAGAGAGCAGCGGAAGAGCTGGGCCCACAGGAACCTATGGCAGAATTGTTTGAAGGAAGACTTCTGAGGGTATGTTGCTGAGTTCAGCGTTGGCCTGTGTGATCAGGCAATTGAAGGCAGCGTAAAATGATGATGTCTGAACCCGGCACAACGTCTGCCTGTCCTCATGGTGAAAATGTTTCCCAAGCTCTTCTGTTTCAACTTGTACTCATTGTCCCTCATTTTTCTGCCATGCATCACTGTGAAGACCTCATCTCCATCTTCTTCAACATGTCTTTATAGGCTCTATGGGAATGCTGTTAGGTCCCCTCAAAACCTTCTCCTTTTCAGGCTGAACAGGTCTGGTCCCCTCAACAGTAAGTTAATATATCTAACTGATCTATCACTTCTCCACTGAACTTTACTTTCCAATTCCCTATAAACTTTCAGAATTTTAAGCATCAGAAGATGTACTCTGGTTTGGTTTATCTGAATCCAGTCCTTCCTAGATAGGCTCGATTTTCAAGAGTTTCCCCATTATCTAATAAGCCTTCATAAAGAGTTGAAAATCATTTTATAAAAGGAAATATAGCAAGACAGTATTAATCAACATTTATAACTTTGTTACACAGATTCAAATTTGAAATGAAAATTCCCTGTCTTCATAATTTCAATTTCATTGAATAATATTACAATGGATGAGTCAAGGATGTATACCAAAGATATGAGTCACATACACAGTGCCAATGGTGCTTGGTGAACTGTTTCATGTCTAGTGTTTCACAGACTGTGGATCACCCAGTCATAAGCTCAGATATTCAACCTGTCCAGTATCTGGGCCTGGATTGTTACTCTCCCCAGGTGCCTCCTGCACTTCCTCCAGCACATGCTCCCCTAGTTGTTTATGCATCCAGGTGCCCTATTCCTAGAGATACGTCCCACTCACAGGCCAAATGTCCCAATTGCTGGCTGCTCCAGCTTGCTGCTGGCCAGAGTCACACCCTTGACAGCACAGCATGCTGACACCATGGACACATGAGACTCCCATCCTTGTCTAGCCTGGACTAGACTACTTTTCTCCCTTTCTGCCTCTGTTTTCCCACACTTGTTCCTTCCCAAACCACTGTTACCTTCATTACCTCCCCTAAATATCCTATAGTAAGTTCTGTGCGGTCCCAAAATGCTCTTCCTTACACCCCACAGCAAGCTCTATACCCCCGGGCAGTAGCCCCAGTCTGAGAGGAGACATGGAGAGACTCCTCACTGACTTCTGATGCTGGGAGTCCCCCAGTCCATGGGTCTATGACCTCACTGGGACAGCCCTGAGGCCAGAGCAGGGACTCCTGTCCCTACTGGGCATTTGGATTCCCCTCACCATCACATCTCTGTACTCCTTCACAGCCATGGGGATAAGCCTTTCACAGGCTGATGGATCCTGTGGGGCACTTGGAGGAACTGGGTAGGATGGTATTTGGATTCCCTTGATTGTGGTGTTCCTCTGTACCCCCTTGTGTGTGGGGGCAGCTTTTGTTATGTTACCTAACAAGGTACATTTTGTGATAAGGATGGACAGCAGTAGATGCATATACTTCTCAGCACAGTATCTTGTCTGTGATGGTATTGTCAGAAATATGTGACAGCAAAAATCTCATAGAGGTCAAAAACTATTCTCACATAGAACTATGAAAGTCAGATTTTCTTGGGTCAATTTCCTAGCTGGTGTAAAAGTGCTCTAACTCTGTTGATTTACATATTTTTACTATAAAATTCTGCACTTTTCTAAGCAGAAATATATTCTCCAAATCACAACATGTGCAATGCTGGCAACTAATGACACTGTCAGTCAATACATCTTATTTAATCTCTGAAAACCTTTGTTCACATTCTGCCTTGGTTTACACATGAAAATGAGAGAGATTAGTGTTTCCAACTTCATCATTCCTCATAGTACATCAAAAGACCCTGGGAAGACACTTGTGACTGTTAGCCTTTTACTGTGTGTCCCAAAAATGAATCACATCCCAGTTTCCACGGCAGAGTTCTGTGGTTACCTTCAGCAGTACTTGTTCTGTGTTGCAATGTGCAATGCCAAACTTGCTGAAACTCTAATTTAATTTCCAGAAGTACTAAATCCACTGAAATTATAATAGCAAAATAGTACAATTTTTTTTTTCTGCAGCTTTACTTCGTTAAAAAATAATACTTTCTTGAATAAATGTGGTTAAATGTGGCTTAATGTCTTGTGGAATTTTAAGAGATAAAGACTATGTCAAAGATAAAAGTTCCTGAGAGTCACAGCACTGAAGTCAAATAAGTAAAGTTTTTTTATTGAAAAGTGGTGGCCTGACATGTCTGCAAAATTTATAGGAATGGAATCGTCTCCAGACCTCCAAGGAGTTGGAAAAGGAAATTACATTTAACATAATGGGAAACATTTGCAATTTTTTAATGCAAGGCAATGTATTCTGTATGCTTGTTATCAAGAAACTTTTTCAATTTCCTCCTGCCTTTGGGATGACACTTCTGATGACTTTTAAAATGAGAGAAGAAGACTTTATATTGGGGACATTGGAAATATTGTATGCTTGTGATGGAAATCTGCTGCCTCTTATGAAGTTTTACTGGGAAGTTCATTAGAAAATTTCCTTGCGTAAAATCTGTTTTGCACAATTACAGGAAACAATTTAATTTTGATCAACTCACATTTATGTGTGATTGTGTCACCAATAGGCAAGTATGAAAAAATAAGAATGAAGATTTTGTATTTGTACTGGATTTTTCTCTCCCAAGGATTTTGTGGGTTTATTTAATACACTGTAATTTAGAGTGGAATGAAATGACTACATTTTGCTATGGAGTTCTCTTGCATGTAGATCAAATGTTTTGTGGGTCCACAGAGATACAACCTTTGACTGCCATATTTATGAGTTTAAATTTCTTCTGAAAATGAGTTATGAATGCAAAACCCAGATTTACCTTTGGGTGTTGATAATACTTCTTTTAAAAGATGTTTATGTTTGCATAATAAATGTATTTTATTTTTTCCTTCTGTTTAAAATGTTTCCTTACTATGATATAATATAACCCTTATATGATTCTGCTAACCTTTGTAAGACGCTCACTGAAACTGAACGTAAAAATGCAGATAGTATTCCATTTAGATTAGACAATGTTATATCTGAGTGTCCATGGTCATTTTTTCTAAGCGATTCCAGGTGAACATGCAGAAGGGAAAAAGAAAGATAAAAGAGGACGGGATCATAAAGTTTCCCTGTTCATTTCCACAGGAAGTTGTAATACCAATATCTATCAGTATTGAGGCCAGAGTAAGGCTAAAACTCATCACTAAACACACATTCAGTTGCTAATTAACCTCTCTGGAGACACTGCATCCAGAGAACATCTACAACATCAAAGAAAGGTTTGTGCTGCAAGCCCTCTTCTTCCTCAGGCCAACACCAAACTCAGCAAAATCCCCTCATCATACCTTCATCTCTTAATCTGTTTGCTCTTCTCCATCTCAAATAAGAAACATATCTTCATCTTTTTGCTCTTCACCATCTCAAATCATCCAAGGGGAACACACCACTCAGAAAGAGCTCAGCAAGCTGTGCCCAACAAGAAGCTTCTCCAACTGGCCCCAATAGGAACTCTTTTCAAACTGATCAGCTTCTTGTTTCTTCTCCCAGACTAGTTGGTTCCTGGTTGATATATATCCAACCTTGCCCACTGCTCCAACCACAGGGTGCCTCACACAGGTGGGCCAGGTTCTGTCTTTGCGGCCTGAAACTACTTGAGGAACAGAACATGTTGATGGGTTGTGACTCATCCATAAGTCTATCCCACTCAGGGCCCACAGCCCAGGCCCCAGCACTTCAAGGTTTCTGAAGGTAAGAATGACAGGTCCTGTTCATGCAATATACTATAATGAAGTTGTTTCTCTTCACAAATCTTACCCAGGGTCAGAGCTAGTACAACTACTAAGAGAACTGTCCTGAAAATTGTGTTAATAGGAAAAAAGCACAAACACTGTTGTTTTTATCAAGTTTTTGTTGTTTTTTGTTTGTTTGTGGATTTCCTCATAGTTTTAACACCATGGAAATAATTAAGATATTATTATGTATTAACATTTTACTGTTCATTTTTTCTTCCTCCTCCAAAGCTTCTGAAATTTCATAGGTATTCATTTCATTGGTGTTTCATTTCATATCAGAACTTAGGTTAAAGATTTTGAAAAAAAATTAAGGTAATCTTTTCTATTTAGCATGAAAGTGGGAAAAAAAATAATCTGAGCTGATTTCACAGATTTAAACATCTGAAAACAAGAACCTTCTTTTCTTAAATTTTGAATGCTTACAGATCCAGACATGACTAATATTTGGAGATGGAGTTTTGAGAAGAGTTCCCATCATTAACATTTAATAAACACAAAATAAATAATAGCAACTAAAATTAATACTGCAATAAACTAGTGGAAAAGGGAGCTTACTCTACAATATCTAGGTACTATGAGGACTGTAAATAACAAGCAATTTATTTTTATGACTTTCTTAATTTCCCATTAAATTATTTTTCTCTGATAAAACTAATTCTATCCTAAGTTACTATATATGTTTTTGTTAACTTAAAAAAAAAAGATAAAAACCTGTGAAAAGTATATTGAATATGACTGTATTTTGTCTCATGAAATAAATCAGAACCAAGGCTAAGAGCCATGCCAGCTCATGGCATACTCTGAGAGTTTTCTTTTAGGGATAAAGGTTCCCTGTATCACACAGGGATGAAACCAGAAGATTCAGAACTTCAGTTGTCATCTTCTGAGCAACTCATGAGGATTGCTTCTGGTGAACTACTAGGAAACAGAGTGAACTACTAATGTATGAAAATATTCACATTCATGCCCCTCTCCATGGCATATGCAGCATGGGAAGGGCCTTCACTCACTGCTTGCCAAATTCTGTGAGGGCTTGCCCCTTATGAGGTAGAATGTAGACTTTCCCCAACTCTTCTTGACATTTACCGCTTGTTTGGCTGANAGGGTAACAGGACACTGGAACAGGCTGCCCAGGGAGGTTGTGGAGTCTCCTTCTCTGGAGATATTCAAAACCCATCTGGACATGTTCCTGTGTAACCTCATCTAGGTGATCCTGCTCCGGCAGGGGGATTGGACTAGATAATCTTTTAAGGTCCCTTCCAATCCCTGACATTCTGTGATTCTGTGATTCTGATTTTTCTGTTTCAAATACCTTTAAGCACTGCAGACAGGTGACTAGTTCCATGTGGGCCAAAGGGTAGCAGGAAAATAGGTGTTAAAACTTCTTGGAAATACTATACTTGATTTCCATTAGGTCATTGCATCAGTCAACTTCCAGTTGTGAACAACTTATTACACTTGCACGGATGTCTGGAATATTCCATTTCTTTCCACTCTTATTAATTACCTCAGTAACTAAAAGAACACTGTCTGCAGCTTTTTAGTCCATTTCTTCATCCCAATGCCAAAGCTGCTCAGTTCTGATGTTAAGGCAGGAATGCCAGTTGAGTCACAGCTATGGCATCAGCACAAACTCCTCTAACATCTGTGATTTGCCTTGGACTTGCCCTCATCCAGACACCGAGCCTTGATGGCTCCAAACATGGTCCACAGTTACTTGGTTACCAACTGCTTCTTTTAGATGAGTGGGTAATGACAGTAAGACCTAACATACGTTTTTCTTTGCCTTTATACAGGGGAATAGCCATGGTAAATTTTGCACAGTAAGGTGGTTTGACTCATGCATTTTAGCACAAAATTGCACCCAAAGCAAGAAGTGAATGGAATGAAATAATACAGTAAATTTTGTCTGGTTTTTTTTTTCTCTGTGTGAGTTCTCTGCTCATTTAGATTCTTGGTTTTGGGTTTTATTGTTGGGGTTTTTTTGTGTGTATGTGCTAATGCTGCTACAGATCCAACAAGGGTTCTGAGTAAAAATACCTGAACTCCTAGTGATTTTATTTCATTTGGAAATGTCAGGCTTTTGAAGCTTTCCTTAACTAAAAGTGACATCTTTCAAACAGAGAATTGAAACACCAGACAGAAACAGTTGCTGATGTTTACTGTTCATTTTTCGTATCAAGAAAAAAGAGCACAGAGGAGTTTTAACAGTATCATCTGTACAGGAAGGTACATTACTGCAAAATGCAGCTTGCTGTTATTGCTGGTATTATCATGAACAGTGTATCCATTATAACTTTGTAGAGGGCTTGTTATCTTGCTTTGAGTCTTGCAAAGTGAAATTATTGTGAAGAGCTTGCTTGTTACTCGTAGTATACTCCCATTTTGGGTTTTTCTCAGTCTTTCTTTTGTCTGAATAAAACAACAATTTTTTTTGGCCAAAGGGCAGAGGGGTTGAGGAGTTTTTAAAACTGTATTTATTTATTTCAAGTATTTTATTATTACAATGACTTCAAAGATGAAAAAACAAATCTGACGAGAGGTAAAAAAAGGGAGTTTTGAGAGGATTTTATCTCATGCCCGCCTTGCTGAAGAATTTAATTATTTCTTTGTGTCATGGGAAGCATCAGAAGTTTATCTGTCAGCACTACTCTGCCTATTTTATCCTGTTCCCCTTTTCTCCAAATGTATTTATTCTCACAGAGAAGCCTTTATCTCTATTCCACAGCTGACCAGCTAAGGAGCAGCATACTTCGAGACAAACTTAAGCAAGTGAGTAAGTGGTAGAGTAAATTACTAATGATCAAGTCCTTTGCCACAGAATCATAAAACGTTTTGGGTTGTAAGAGACCTTTAAGAATTATCTACTCCAGCCATCCTTCCATAGGCAGGGACATTTTTCACCAGATCAGATCTCTCAAAGCCCTATTCAACCTCACCTTAAACACTTCCAAATTTGCCCATTTGCATTGAATAGATTGATGATGAGGTCCTTCTTATCAGTGTATACCCCACCTTCTAGACATACACAGCAATCCTCTGCTCAAACTGTTACTCACTCCTGTTTACCTTATTATCCACAGAAAGAGAACAAATGTTACTGAAAGAGAAGGTACAGCTGAAGCAAAGCAGAGTTCAGGCTTTCACATGTTTTGCTGTCAAACCAAGCATGCCTTATAGAAGCAGAAGCTTATTTTGTTTACTTACATTACATTACTTTACCCATTACATTTGGACATTATACTGATTACAGGAATATGCCAGATATAAGGGTTCAGTGTATCAGGTTGCTAGAAAGTAAGCTGGAGTCATCATGCTCATTTTACTTGCAAAAATAAAAGCTGGCAAAAAACTAAAGCAGCATGGTAATGAAAGGCAGTTGCCTAATTAGCTTAGCAACAGAATTTCACTATTTTATTTAAAATTTAAAAAAATAAATTAAATGTCCTAAGTTGTGAACCATGAGCCTTAAACACTTTCCAATTAGCAATTCATATAAGGCAAGTGCCTTTATAGGACTTTGCATATGTCTAAGGCTGGTTATTTTATGTGAGGAATATTTTAAATTCTGTCAGCATCCTTTAAGACAAAGTATTCAGAGCAATGTTATATGTATTTAGCAGCATGGTGTGGGCCAGATTTGTGACTCAGGCCTTCTGCAGCATTGAAAAATCGTAGCAGGGTCATAGGACAGCAAGAAAGGTCCAAGAGGATTTTCTGCTGACATGGAAATTCTCAAGTGTTATTGGAATATATGGCTCTTACTCACCCTGCTCAGTTACAATGTAGGGGCAGCACTCTGTTTATGTTCAGACACAGAAGGATCTCAGCTGCTCCAAACAGCCCAGGGGCCTCAGATCTGCCCCAAAAATCAGAAGCTGATCAGAAGCACAAGCTCGGTATCTTGACACGTCTGTAACTGTACTCCCAGGGCACCTTCTGTCCTTGGTGCCTTGAGGTGGCTTGGGGTGCTCCCCCTTTATCAGGCACGTGACTCCACACTACTGCCACTTCTAAGGGGTGGTGAGGCAGCTTCCTTAGCCTTGCTGTAGACAGTGTACATTGAAAACCTCATAGTGGGAAATGACATGTGGACACAGTATTCCCTGTCCTCTGAAGAGTGGAGGCTGCGCCAATGCCAGTCAGGAGCACCAGCTGAGGGAACAATCACCTCTCATCAGTCAGATTAGCTGACTGACTTTTAGTCTGCTCACCAGTAGGTATTTTAAGGACATAGAAAATGGAAGAGTGAAAAACTATTCTAATTTACTGTGTGACTGTCTTAAAAGTGCAAACAGGGTGACACACCATGTGTGACTTCAATACCAAAGGCTACAGGACTATATTACCTAACCTTCTATAGTAAAAGTAAGTAAAACTGTGGTTGAGATTGAGCTGTTATCTCTTGCCAAAGAAGAGTCCAGATTCTGTGTTATTTCTCAGAATTTTGCTATGTTTTTTTTATCTGTTCATTTTTTTTCTCTTTTGGGTCAGAACTTTTTTTCTGTCCTCTCTTCTCATCAGCCTCTTAGTTATGCAAAATTAGCTTTCTATGCCCAGTTGAAGCTTTGCAACACCTGCCACAGTATCTACTTAAGCCTTGTGATTGTGACTGCTGCAGCACCTGCTCTTTCTTGCCAGCTTTGCATGGTTTTATATGTGTATGTGCACACACATGCTCTTTTGGTCTATGTTAGTAACAGTACAGATTGAAAAAAAGACACGGGTTATTTATTCTTTATTATAGAATGAGCTTTTCTTTTTAGTTCCTTTTCTGACAGCTGTCTGGATAGGCTATTATTTGACATACATAGCACCTCAACTTCATGACTGCATCTAACTTTCTTTTAGCAGATAGAAAAGATGTTTGTCCCTAAAGGGACAATAGAAAAGACAATATTTCTTTTTCTGTGCTTGCTATGGTGGGTATTCACAGCTTTCCGAAAATACATTGTAAGTGTCATAGTTCTAGCTTAAAAACCTTGTTTAAAAGTTAGAAACATTAGTTTCTAAGTTATTATTTGGGAATTATGTGACCTGCACTTCTAAAGATGAGATGCTAATGAAAAACAGTAGGATAAAATATTTAGCGGGGTTTACATTGTTGGTTGTTCCACAAGTCAGAGGAAGTAGTGTTATTTTGGTTCTATTTATTACTCCCTTTCCTCTCTTCCTGGTTCTGTACTTCTCCCTGAACAAAGAACTGTGTCTGCTATTTCTCCTTCCCATCTCCTCTTTGACTAGTCAAGAAGCCCATGGCCCCTATTACCTTTGTCTGCCCAAGTACATGTTGTGCAATGTCTGCGCTTTCAACTGGTCTTATTTTCCAGCTACATGGTGTACTTTTTGAATAACAAATGCTCTCCAGCATGATCTCTTGAGTGCAAAGGATACTTCTCATATCCATCCTCCTTCTTACTCATTTTAATTGATTCTTCAGTGGCTTGGAAAACTAACTTCCCCCTCTTGTTGTAACACATGCATTTCAGACTACCCGAGGCAAGTATACAGTGACAAAACTAGTGTTTGTACTGTGACATGTAGAAATTGCAGATAAAATATCTTTGCTAGTTATTCTTGCAAACAAACAAAATAACCACAAAACCACATGGCATAAATGCCAGTGGGAAAACTATCAATCTCACAAACACAAGTGAATCAAAATAAGAAGATGCTAATCAATAATTTATGAAAATATCACAATATCCCTATAGTTTATTACATTTCACAAACCTTAAAAAGAGGAGCACTCGGTACTTGGTTCATCAAAAAATACTAGGATAAATGTGGTTTATTTTTGATTATTTTTTCCTTCTTAGTTCATAAGTTTGTGCTACGAGAAAATGAAATGCCTGTTTTCCTGTCCCTCAGATCAAGACAGCACCAAATTTGCTTCTCCTTAATTGGCTGAAGAATGATGTCTATAAAATCAAACTTTCCTTGAATCAGCAGGCTCCTCAGTTTGTTTACTGCATGAGTGAATAAGACTTTAATGACTCCAGCCGAATAATTCCATTCAACAATTGAGTGGAACGCTTTATATTACTTCATCCCTTGCCACAACAGTTTTCTCTATGGGGAAAAGGATTATCTGGAAGTGCCTTTCAGGTCAGCTTCAGAGAGATCATCTGTTTTTCTTTAGCTATTTTAATTTTTTAAAATTATTATTATTATGAGAACTTTAAGGATTGGGAAGTGTGGGGAGACATTTCTTTTCAATCCTAAATAGAGGGGCTCTGCAAAAATTCCAGTAGTTCCACTCTTTAGAGTTATACTAGCCCAGAAGTTTTGAGCCTTTTAATATTTTGAGAGGATGAAAATTATAATTTAGGAATGGACTGAGATCCAAAATTACACTGTCAGTCAAGCATTAGAACTTTGTGAAATAGGGTATTCAATTTCTAACACCTTCATCTCAACCCCCAAAACACATGTGGACATAAATTCTTCAGCATCGTGTGATTAATTCTTGAAGATCCACTTCTCTTATTCCTGTGACTTGTTAATGTAGACAGGGCTGAAGACGGTTAAGGTTCCCCAGGAGGTAAAAACTGGCCTGCAGTATTAATCCAAGTGAAGATTTTTTAGTAATAAAGTTTCATTCTCAGATTCTGACTATTTTGCAATTGTTTCAACTGAAAGCAGAGACTCCCAATAAAGAGGGATGCATGTAGAATCAGGGAAAGGAACATAAACTGCACACTGCAAATCACTGCTTCTGTGGAAGGCTTCCTTTTGCTTACTAGCACTGTGAATTAATAGCTTAATGCATTTTTGTGTTTATCACAAACTGGTCTGTCACATTAAATGAGGCAAATTTTTAAAATTATTTTTTAAACGCTTCATTGTCAAGGTGGCTATGTGCCATCAAGAGAAAGGAAAATAGAATCTTAGTCCCTATATACTGATTAAGCCAGATGGATGCTTATCGTGGAACAGATATTATCAAGGGGGGAAGCTACAACTGCCTGGAGTCTCTTTCCTTGAGTCAGTCCACATGCAATGTGTTAAGTATACCAAAGATCAAGAGAAGAAATAGAAAAACAGAAGCTAACTGCAAAAATAAGTACTTTGTTATGCTATTTGAACTAATTACATACCTGGAATGCATGACCTCAGGAGATATAGATGCTGTATCCGACTCTGTCTTCATTTCATGACCTTGTACTAAAAGAGAGCATGACCTCAGATATATGAGTCTCAATACTCTAACAGGCAGCAGGATCCTCAGGGTGATTCAGTGCTCTTTCAGGCTTGGCAGGGAGCAGCCACAATCAGTCAATGAGAGAGAGCAGGCAAAGAACATGTCTAAGGTGATCTCTGATGCCCTGACAGCTGATTAAGGGCCGCTCATTAGTAATCTCTTAGCTGGGTTTCAGAATAGCCATAGGAAACTTGAAGAGAAAAATATCTTGCTTTTGAGTACTTGAAAAAACAAAACCCTGCCATTAAATAAAGGTGATGAAGACTTCATTGGTCAGAGAGGATTCAAACCTTCAGTTACAGAATTATTCTCCAGTAATGGCTGAGACTGTGACAAGCTGCCTTTTCCCTGCCAAAGGCACTTCTTCAAGCTTTTCAAGATATATGGGGCAAAAATAACAATAAAGAAAACCAAGTTTGACTGTATCCCAGTAGCCTGAGGACTGCCTGAGTTCTGGTCTCTTGGAAATCCTTAAACATATTACATTGAAGAAAAATAATGCATATGCTTCCCTGGACATAGAGACAAGAAGTTACTCTTGAAACTATTCAGTGAAACTATTAGTTGAGCTGTCTCCTCTGGTTGTTACACGCTAGAATGAAACCACCATGGCTGTGAAATATAACTGTGCTTTAGAATGAACTTGGTCCCTTTTCTTTGGTCTTCACCTAACTGGAGACTTAATTAGTGCTTGTATACCTTTCCTAACCTGTCTTTGAATTTTGATGTTGTTTACAAAGAGACTGAGTGGTTAGATAGTCATATGCAATAGACTGGGAGCCAGTGGTTAGGGAATTCTAGAATTCAAAATTAGACTCTTCTTTTACTTAGAGTGTTACCAGGCTTGGAGAGTATAATGTCTGAATTTGTCTCAATTTAAACAGATTCTGGACTCTCTAAATTTTACCCTTTCTTTGTTCCAACTCCAATGTGGAAAATCCTGTAGCCATATATATTTATTGATTGTTTATAGTGCTGATTACTGAAAGCTATATTAACTGTAGTTTGAGCTCCTGGGTTTTACTATAATAAAAATAATAAAAAATGGTAACTGGAGTGATTGAACTGCATACTATTTCCTATCTTCTCCAGTCCTGGGCCTGAAAGCATTAGGAAGATTCACAGAAGGAAAATTCAATGCTACAATGGCTTGTACAATTGAATTAGGAGAGACATTCCTAATTTCTGTAAGATAAACTGAATTACTAAGGTGGATCTGGGACTTAATCTACCTCACAGAGGCAAATGCTAACGCATCATTCATATAAAGCAACTGTCCATGGGTCGGAGAGGCAGGGGCAGACCTGAGAGCTTTCATGTGTATAAGTAGCCCCACCACAGGCCTTAGTCTGAAGCAGGTTTTTCTCACATTCTTGAGTTTTACACCTTGAGCTTTACAGGTATTGATAATATGCCGTTGCAAACATAAGTTGTTTTAAATGAGCAAAATTGGAGTTTCTTGCTACATGACTAATTAGCATAAGCAATCTCTCGTCTCATAGCAACCTAGATCTGATGATGAACACCTGCCAGCCCAGATGGTTTGGGGAGGAATTTTCTAGTTTAATAGAATAAAGTACTGTTGCTGAGCTGCCTCAAACTATTATTTAGCAGGAATTTTGCAAAAAGTCTGAAAAGTGATTATTGTGAAATCTTAACAAATAAGCATCTTCAAAATTGTCACGTTCAACTGTCATCACTTGTCAAGGCATGCCTTTTAAATAATGCATGGCTGTTACATCTTATTCTATCTGTGTGTGCTAACAATAGGATTGAATAGGCATAAAGTGAAGAATACTGCAAAATCAATAGGACCTGCAAAGTTACAAAACCTATTCTCTCACTATAAGATTTCCTTGTATTAATTGTAGTCTATACTTCTAAAAAGCTGTAAGAACACACTTAATGAGTTTTAGTAGAAGATTTTTGTGACATTTCAAATAAATATTCAAATACGTTAAGCCTTAAATATTTATTGAATAGAGTCTTGTAACGTGACAATAGTTCAGTACAGGTAAGTGGAGAACTCCAAATTGTATCTATGTGCTAGAGATATTTTTTCAGCAAACTCATAACTTACTGCTGAAATTCTGATCTGACTGATGTCAAAAATACCAAGATTTCAGCCACCAAACATGGGTAATCTTAAAAATATCAATAGTTTTCTATTATCTATAAATTTTTAGAGAAGATAAACTTTTCTTAATCCCTTAATCCTATTTCTTAAACTTTGAAGATATTAAGAAATCTCTCTGAAGAGGGCAAGATTATTAGTTTTGGTGAAAACTCTGCAGCATGGTCCCTTCTGCATTTTAAAATCTAACACCAAATTCAATGCAAATTAAGGGATTGAATTTTCTATCACTATGTACGTTGATAGTATACCTAGAAAACTGAATATATAATAATATAAAGAGGAAATAAATTTCCTTTGGAAATTTTGTGTACTCTGTATTTTGTCTTAGGTTTATTTGTATGACATTAAGTAATCAATATTAGTGCTTAATTTTAGAGATAGTGAGGCAGACTGATGACAAAAATGCTTAAGGTTAAAAAAACTTCTTAATGATTGTCCCATTTGCCTCAGTATCTCCCCTTCTTTTTATAATGAAATATGAAGATCTTATTTAAAAAGACTAGTTTATTCTGAAGCTACAGAAACAACTTTGGCAGGCACTACGTATGCTATTGTATTCCCAAACAGGAATTTAACAGTTCTAGTGATCCGTGAGTCAGGAAAAAAAAGTTTCAGATTGTGACTCAAGTATTGACTTAAAAGCATTAACAATAAAGTCTTGTTTCTTCTCAGTAGTCTAAACAGAGATCCTTGAGAAAGTACAGAAGGTGCATAAAGCCTTATGCATCAGTTTACATTCCCTTGCCTGATAGAATCAACACTTGAAATTACATCTAAGTTTTGAAATCATAGAATGTTTTGGGTTGGAAGAGACCTTTAAAGGTCATCTAGTCCAATCCCCTGCTATGAGCAGGGACATCTTTAACCATCCTCTTTGTAAAAAATTTCTTCCTTATATCTAGTATAAATCTACCATCTTTTAGTTTAAAACCACTACCCCTTGTCCAGTTGCAGCAGGCCCTGCTAAAAAGACTGTCTACATCTTTCTTACAGGCACCCTTTAAGTACTGAAAGACCAAAACAAAGTCTCTCTGGAGCCTTCTTTTCTTCAGGCTGACAACAGCCTCTCCTTGTAAGAGGCATGCTCCCATCCTCTGACCAATTTTGTGGCCCTCCTCTAGAACTGCTTCAACAGGTTTATGTCTGTCCTGTGCTGAGGGCCCCAGAGCTGGACACAGTACTCCAAGTGGGGTCTCATGAAAGTGGAGTAAAGAGCCACACTTCTTTTGATGCAGATCAGGATATGGTTGGCCTTCTGGGCTGCAAGCGTACGTTGCCAGCTCACATCTAGCCTTTCATCCACCAGTACCCCCAAGTCCTTCTTCGCAGGGCTGGTCTTAATTCCATCACCCTCCAGCCTGTATTAATACTTGCACCTGCAAGGTGAAGAACCTTGCACTTTGCCTTGTTGAACCTCATGAGTTTCACATGGGCCCAATTCTCAAGTTTGTCCAGGTTCCTTTGGATGGCATCCTGTCCCTCAGATGTGTTAAACACGCCACTCAGCTTGGTGTCATTTCCAGACTTGCTGAGGGTGCACCAAATCTCACTGTCTATGTCGTTGATGAAGTCTCATGAGACATACTCCTTTAAAAGAAGCCCTTTGGGAGCCCAGTGACTAGGTCACTGTGCACAAAGCAGGCAAACAGCACGTGCCCCGTCAGGAGCATGGTGCAGGAAGGGTGCACAGGGAGGGCATTGAAAGCTCTGCCAGATCTCACCAGCGAGGGATGGTTTCCACCCATCAAAAAGCCATGGCCTCTCTAAGGTATGCACCCCCTACTGTGATTGGTGACAAAATTCCAGGAATAGGTGAACAGGTTGAGGAGTATAAAGGAATGTGAGAGAGAGATTGACAGCTGGAGCCACATCCTGCCTGCCCTGAAACAGACTCAACAGAAGGACAAGGTGGATAACGCAGAAGATTCACTTTCCTTGGAGTGAATATAGTGACCAGAAGGAGACCCTTGTCCACTAATGTAGTCACTCTATCTCAGAAGGCCAAATGAGGGTATTTCACCATTCACTTACCACTCATTGCAGATATAGTGTACAGTTTAATTTTCTAACACATGCCAGAAGTGCACTTGCTAAAAGTCTTCAACCGAGAAAGAAAAATAGACCACATAATTGGCCATTTTAGGACTGGAAGAACAGTATCTTCATATCAGAGAGAAGTTCATATTCTTCCCAAAACACCAGCAAACAACAAAGGAAAATAAAGAGCTACAGTGACAAAAACGGTGCAGAGGAAGGTAGGATGTGTCAGCTTGCAAGAATAGCTCAAAGCATTTCTATTGGAACATAGAATATTTTAGTTAAATTACAGCAAAACTAGCCAACTTTCACTCATCAGTTTACTAAATTACCATGTTTAGATTGTAGGATTTTACTTAGGAATATTTCCCCTTTTTCCCCTCTCTCTCTTTTGTTCTTATTTTTCTTTACAGAAAAGAGAAGGAACAGAACTGTATTATTTTAAAGGATTCTCTTTTGTCCTCAATTTGTTTTTACAAAAATAACAAGTGTGACCCTATGATCCAGAAATTATAAATATGGATTTCAAACCTCTGAGATACAACATCTGAGACACTGCTTTTCTCATTAATGAATAAATCAAGAACCCTGTGTATCATAAGTATGATATATTTAGAAAATACTGCATATAACTGCTTATTAATAATGTTTAGGGCAAACTCACAACAGTGAGCAAATTACAAAAGTGCCATAACTCAATTTTCTCAGATTAGTTATTTTAAAAAAAAATAAATTAAAAGTTTATTAAAGGTTCAGGACTAAAGGCTAGATTAAAACAGAGACAGCATTATATGTATAAAGGCTCTGAATAGGAGCTGACAGGGTGGTCTTTTATTTTTCATTTTCATGTTGCATGTCTTGCTACATACTACTTATCTGATTCTTAGACTATTTGATGACAATGTTTTCTCAAGTTTCCTTTAAATCATGGCCTGAAGCATACAGGACAAAATAGATGATGTCATCAAAATCAAGCCTATCAGATATTTCAGAAGGGATGTGATGAAAATAGCATGACTGCCATCCAAGTATTTCTTCAATCCAAAGCTCTTGGAAATGGCAGAAGCCCTCAGATACACATGTATGTGCATGTTTACACATATACACACATACATATATATGTACGTATGTGTTTAACATGCAATAAATGGAGATTAAGTTTAAGGGAGAATATTTGGACCAGGATGAGCCTGTTTATTTTGGATGACAGAGGGTATTGTTTAGGTAGATAATGTGACTAATTGCTGAGATTTCTGAGCAGACTTCCATATCTGATTTATTTTCAAGTTGTTTATCAGGTTAGAAATTGAGCTAGAATACGAATTTTTTCATGAGATTAATGAATTGGCATAATATCTAGCAAGAAATCCATTTTACTAGTGTATGGGAATTCTTGAATAAATGATTAAATACATATAGATGCACAAATATATTGTGAAACTATTATGTGTATATAAGTCAGGATTGCCAACATCATCACCTTTCCAATTCAGTACACTAGAGCTTAGAAATACCTTTTTCTAGGATAGTAGAGACAATCCATTGTATTGTATTCCTATGTAGCGACATATGAACCAGGAATGATTCTTTTAGGAAGTTACTGTTGTGGACACATTCAGGTAAATCAGAAGTTTTTTCTTCTACTGTAATTTTTAAATTAATTTTTTCCTTCCTTCTTGATTCTTTATCACATGCAAATATTTTTTGTCTGCTATTCATCTCAGCAGTTGCTCAGTGCTTCTGTCTGCTCCCTGTTCTAAGAGCTGACAGTTGCCTTTGCTGATCAACTCTTTTTACAAGTTCTCTTCAGAAATTGTTTCTCTTTTGCAGCAGTATTTTCAAATGTCTACTCTCTCAGATAAAGGGAGAAAACAAAGCAAAACAAAAATTACCTGAGTGCATTCAGAGCTACATTTAATGTCTCCATTCCTGTCTGGTCTAGTTGGGTCTTGTTGATATTATAAATAGAAGAAGTAAGGCAATTTAAAGTAAGAAATGAATTGTACTCTGTCAAGTTGCATGAGACACAAGGGTATGCATCTAGTATACTTTCGGGGAAATTATAAACCATTTATTTGAATTGTTCAGCTAACGGTCAAACCCCCAGAACAGCATGATTTGTAACAGTAGTAAGAATTCATACTTATGAGTCTTAAAAAATGCTGAAGCCATTTCACTTTGTATTCAGTTCCTTGGTATTTTCATAATAGTAATTTCTCTGTAAATGTGGAGTGTCACTTCTAAAAGATTATATCAGAAATAGCATTTAATGTTTTCTGTGTCTCATGTTTCATCCTTCAATTAATCAGCAATGCAATTAACATGCAAAATGAGGCCTATCTATGATTCATTCAACATGTCCTATACTTTCTCTTTCACATAGAGAAATAGAGATAATAGAACCAAATTCTGAGTGAACACTGTTGATGAAAAACATAACGCACCTAGGACCTTTCAAAAAGAAGTTGCTATAATCTAACATAATTTATTTCATATTATTTTTTAAAAAAAAGTTTATTAGAACAGAAAAAAAAAAAAAAAA
>VYZX01007340.1:102043-112043 GCA_013401335.1 Brachypteracias leptosomus | reverse complement strand
CTCTTCCAGTCTCACTTTTCTCTGGAAGGGATAGTTATGGGATCTCGCTGTGTATACCCTTGCCTTTCTACCCAAAGGCTGCTTTTTTAACCTCTCTGGCAATTTTTATCTAAACACAACAGATGGATCTCTCACAGGCACTTAGATCCTACGCATGTGTGACAAAGTTGGGTTGTAGGTAGGGAAAAATTCCTCGCTTTCTACTTAGCCCCTGGGGAAATGTTTAATGAGCTTTATTAAGCATTAACATATCAGCACAGGAAAAATGCAGTGGAAACCAGGCTTCATTACTTCCAGCATGTGCAAAAATGCCTGGTTAAAAATACCTATTTGCAACAGTCTGACTGGGCAGCCCACTCCTGGAGGGACTGGAACATCAATGGAGTAACTGTGCGTCACAGATCCTGTGGATTATAAAGATTCTCTGCCTCAGTGGATGGAGATCTTTGCTTTTGCGTGTGGACCTTGTCTTGACTTTCTCCACACAGAACTGAGAAGCTGGGATTTGTGATGTGATAACTAAGACGTTTCTAAGAAATCCCTGATGTAATGCATGACTTGTGTTTATTTGTCCGGATCCTCTACCTGAATAAAAGCTGTATTGGGTCTGATGGACAGTCTGCACGTATCTAAATAGAAGCTGGGAGTCTAAGGTTGTTCCGCACACAAGAAATTTTTGTGCACTTTAGAAACTCCCATGTTACCTGCATCAGTATCATGTCTATGACTCTGAAAAATAAGACAGCTACTCATACACAAGATATCCAAATACTGGAATTTGAAGATGACTGGAGTGTAAGGCTGAGTTTATCAAAAGTCTGTTGCAGGCAGATGCTCTGCAGACTTCAATGAACATTTTGCATTTTGGTTCTTTTCAAATGCAGCTCTGTAAACTGTGAATAGTCCCACTGTTAATGACTGGCTTGCTGTATTTGTAGAAAGCCAGATGTTATTTAACTATGGTGGGATTTAACATGCAGTCTAAGAACCGAGGGGGTTTTTTTTTAAATTCCCAGCAACTAAATCATTAAAGTTTTGTTGCACCAACAACCCCAAATGAAAGGGCATCTACTCAAGGCTCAACAGCACTTGCATGAGGTGATGTTTTTTATAAAATAACTTATGTGTTATATGATTTGGAGAAAGGAGACCCAAGTTTAAACAGAAACAAATGCTCTAACCCTGAAGTGATTCCTTGTAAGTCAACCCATCTTCTCTCCCAGTCTTTTCTGTTTTGAGTACAAACTCTTTGAATAGAGGGAGTGCTCTCACAACAGATATGTAGCAGTCAGGCATGTTGGGGCTCTGTTGTCAACAATGTCATTTTTGGCATTACTAAGATATCGATAATAATCATAGACCTCTTTTCACCAATCCAACTGGCTGTGGTTGCTCCCCATATATTTGCTGAGAACAGTATTTTGGTCCACATCAGCTTTGATTGCCTGTTGTTCATGTCACACACTCTTTTTCCAAGCAGCTAGTAGCAGGCAGAGGCAAGGAACAAATAAGAAGGTAGGGAAGAGTAAGCAAATGAATAACAAAGGAAAGGTAAAGAGGTCTTCCTACTTAATTTTCCCCCAGCTGCAAGACGAAAGGATTGCTAAACAAAAACAAAGGTCTGCTTGCTCTGGCATAGAATTGTTCTGGGTGTTGCTTTGATAAATGCTGATGACAGATTGATGAATATCAGCTATTAAAACTCTAAATCTTGACCCTATAGGACAACAGTCTTCACTTTTCCAATCCTCAGAAGAGGTGGCAAGGCTTCATGCTACTGGAGCCGCAGCCACCTACAGCACCCAAGCAGCATTTTCTTCACAGTGTTGCAGTCTTCCTAGCACACCATTGCTGAAACAGCTCTGCTGAGGCCAGGGCTAATTCAGGTAGCTTTCCAAAATGCCCCTTCAGCCTGCAACGTTCTGTTACTTGGGAGACAGCATCGCTCCTTTTCATAGATGGAAGCCCATTAGATCCCCCTATCCTTCTCCCACCCATGGGGAGTGAGAGGCTGGAGTCTTGCCACTTTTGACAGTGCATTGCCAGAGCACTTCCTCTCACCTTCAAGACCGCAGGGAATTTGGCTTTTCAGGCACAAACCCCACTGTTTTGTTCACTCTGACGAGGAACTCCGCTCTGATTGAGAAGGGATTTTAAATTTAAAAGAGCTAAATTTTCTGTGGAGAGGAACTATCATAGTTTACTGGCTTTTGCTAAGCTCTTTATAGCATGTTGAACTCTTTTGTCTGTTTTTTTCTTCTGGCTCCTCTAAGAGGTCATGCACAAGTATGTTTATGGCATCTTGTCCTTGCCCTGAGCCTTACATGCTGTAAATATTGCTGCTTTTTTTCAGTCAGTGTTTGGCTAGGCATGTGCAAAAATACAGCCCCTCCTTTCACAACCTAAAACTGATTTCTTTCCTTTTCCTGAGAAATGTTCCAACAGATATTAGTGTGAGGTTGACAAGGCTGCCTTTCTTTTTAGGTTTACGTTGAATAAGGCAGAAATCCATACCTCGATTCTGTGATATATGTAGCTCACACTATCAGCGTGTCAGCCTGGATTTAAAGAAAATACATGATCACATTTCCTAGGGGATCTTGAAGCATAAGCTAGAAATAGTAGGCCATCTGTCCCCAGATCAGGGAGAAACCTGATGACAGGAGTTCTGTTTTCCCTGCTGCCTTCAACACCTCATTTTACAGCCTGTCTTTTCTTACGCATTTTTCCTCTGTTCCTTCAGACTGTGGTGTTCAGGCTTTTTGTTCACTCCTCCTTTGGTAGGTAGAGTACATTGGTGCCTCATAACACACTGCCTCTACCCCATGGGAGAAGCAGCATATCAAACAGCAGCCAGCCTCCTTGGGTTCAGAAGATACCATACTCTGTTAAATGGTATGCTCACTCTGCAGGTGAAGGCACTGGAAAATAGCTCAGAAACAAAGCAAGGAAATGTCATAAATTTGGAGCTGAAGAGCCTGCTGCCCTGTTTAGCAGAACAGTATTTTCCTTGTCAGGCAACAAGTCATCATCTGACAGTTTCATAACAGCAGCTATTAGCTGGTTCGTGCTTCTTATTCCTTGCCTTCTCCCCATTTATGCTCAGTTGATTTTGCTGTGCAGTACAGAGGAGTCACAGACAGATGAACCTGTTGTTCAGAGAATGATTTCCAATCTTGAAACCCTCTGTTCATACACCTACCTCTGCACTTAGACCTAAAATTGGTACTTGACACCCACTGAAAGAAGTAAGTGCCAACAGGCTTTCTGAATAACTAATCAGCATGCAGGTGTTTAACTGCCGAATTAAGAACCTGATTTTGAAAACTGAGCTCTAACTGTCTGTATTTCTGTAACCAAATTTAACACTGCCTTCAGAGGTTCACCATGGGAAAATAGTCTGTATGACTACACACGACAATTCCCATGCTTTTTAAGTGCTCAGCCCCATTGCTATGCCTCTACCTAGCACTGAATTCCCATCCCATTTTCTCAGTGCCATCCTTTCTGCATGCTCAGGTCCAGAGGTGAAAATGGAAAAAGGAATAACAAGGAACAACTTAAATCTCTTGTACCTTCCTTTTCTGAAAGCCTTCTCATGTGTTTCCGTGCTTCCCAGCCTATATGAAAGTTGGGAGAGATGTGCATTGGAGGTGCTGTAGGTGACTAACTGGGGTTCATAGATCTGTTACCATTTCAGGGTTGCTTTTCACCTGTTTGAGGCTTATCTTTGTTGAAAGACTGGAAATGGCATTTGAAAGACTGGAAATGGCAATCTGAATTTTTTTTTCTTAATTCAAAGACAAAGCAGTAGAGTACTCATATTTGAAATCAAAGCCAGAAGAGGTCAACTAAGAATAAATGACAAAATATTTAACAGTAAGAACCAGTAAACAGCAAACATGCCAGTAAATACTGGGAGTTCTCTCCTTTTAAATTCATATAATCAGCACTATTGATCTTCATGGACATTGTGTTTTAGGTCAAGAAAGTTTGTGAGGTTCACTAATGAGTAACAGGATGATATTTTCTGCCCTATGTTTTGAAAGGGGCTCAGTGGATGATACTAGCTCTCTTCTGGCTTTCAAATCTATTATTTTAGCACTCCACTGTAAAGGACAAATGAATCTGGCCCAAAAATGTTTAACAAAGAGAAAAGTCCGTTTCACTATTAAGCAGCACAAGACTTCTGACACCTCTCTGGAACAAAACTTGATGATTGATCTATGGAAGTTAGTTTGTCCGAAGATAAACTTTAGATAACTATACAAAGATAACACTTATTGTTAACAGGAAGTTTTGAGAGGAATTCATTCATGTGAAGAGCCAATATAAATAAAAGAGGGGAAAGGAAGGTAGTTTTTAGAGGAGAAAATGGTGGTGTAGCTAGGAGTTAGTGTGCTACAACAAAAATGTAAAAACAGCTGTACAGCTGAGCATAATCTCAGGGTACAGAGAAAAGAGGGGGAGGGGGGCGTCATATCTTTTTCAGGGAAAGCAACTATGTCAGTAAATGCCCAGACTTCAAACGTTGTAGGTAATAAACATTCCTAGATTCATTACACATTGAAAACAAATGGAATAATTTGCATACTTAGATTTACATGTGTACTTAAACATATCTGAGTGAAGCAAGACCTCAGGCTGCAGAATCCAAGACCTCTGCAGATGGCTCAAGTCCATGGCAGTACTAACAGTTGCAAGAAATGTCTTTCTGCCTAACCTGAATTCTTCTTGTTGCAATTTACTACTGGCACTCCTTGTCCCATCCACCATATAGAGTCAGCTGATCTCTTCCCTCTTCACAAAAGCCTTCATATCTGGCCATGCAGCACAACTCAAACACAAGGCAGAGAATGAAACATGCATTCAAACTCTGATCTCAGTCATCTCCTTAAACAACACAACTATCATGTAACACATGCAATACTACTTAGAGTGTCTCCCTCCACCAGATCATTGGGGTGAAAATGATCACATTTCACTCTATGTTTTATGTAATTATCTTCTGACCTTCTCCTTCCCTTTCAAACACGAGTCCTTTTTTTCTTTTTAAGAAATGTCCTTCGAATTCCACTGTATCATACTGTACTGTTTTGTACAATTACCTTTGTAAGAAACAGTCAGTAAATCTACACTACTGTTACAGATAATTCTTCCCATTCTATATAGCTCCTACTCAAGGTCCCAAAGGATTTCCTCACCCCCACAAATTAGCTAGTCCTTTCAGCAAACCACAATTCTCTCCTTTATTCTTTTCTTCTCATGTTGAGATTGTGCTCCTTTTGTGAAATGATTCCCCAAGATGTCCTGAATGGAAAAAATATGAATTGACTCACCAGGAGGTCAGTTGTATGTGAAGGTGAAACTGAAAAAGCATCTAGCCATTTATGGCACAGGTCCAAAGATTTGTGCCAGTCTTCCTCAACTCCTGATCAACCTTTGGGATATAATCCTAATTTCAACCGCTAGACCCAAGATTTTGTATCAAATCAACCCTTATCATACAAAATAGAATAGATGAAATTATACAGGCATCTGACACTAGCTGTCTTCACAGAAGACATGTGGAGAGTTGCCCAGATAGTGAAAGCAAAGCCCTGCTCAGCCCACTGGCTATTGTCACGATTGTAATAAGAATGGCATGGGACCAAATCAAGATCGTTTTTTTCTGACTTGAGCTCCTCACACCTCAGTGAGCAGTCTGTGTAGCCTCATAACAGCAAATAACTCATCCTTGGGGATGAGGTTAGCTGACAGGGCACCATCGTTGCACAGTTCTGTTGTGCTGGTGAGGTAAAGCCACTCTTGTACACAGACAAAGCCTTTTAAATTTGGGTCCCTAAGGGCTAAATTCACATTCCTCTTTTTTTTTTCTATGTAAACTGGTCTCCTCTTCCTCTCAAGCATCAGCTTCACGTTTTCAAAACTGCTGCATGCTCTTGGCAGTAGCTTAGCTCCCTGAGATAGTTTAAGAAAATGTTTACTCATTTGGTAATTACTCATAGGGAACTAATGATTGCAATAGCAATGGCAGCAAAGTATATTTTTTACCATGCCTTATGGCTCCTCCCTACTTTTCTAAAGTTATTTTAATACAAATAGCAAGTATATTTCCTTTAGTAACATAAGGTATCCCATTTTGCTGAAATATATACTGAAATTATTCCAAGCTATTCTAGATCTTTGTTGCTACTTATTTTCTAGTGATTTTTCTATAAAGTATACAATCCCTCTTTATTGCATGTAACTCACTTTGTGCACAGTACTTGTTAAATTTATTTCAGTCTTACCTTATACCCATTTAACTTTTCTGAAAGTTTCAGAGCAGAGATATCATCTATTCCCTCTATACCTTTCACAGATAGATCTCTCAGAGAGGCTCAGTGAAGACTCAGCCAGTGGCTAATTCAACCTTCTGGGTCCTCTGGAGCTTTAATGTGCTCTCAGAGCAATAGGAAAGCTATGGCTAATCCAAATATGGTAAGGGATTTAATATCAAGCTCAGATGAAATAAATTGAATGGAAAAAAGATGGCATCAAACACACATGGTGTAGACATCATGGGGGGTTAATTGGCAACCTTTCCCTTTGATCATGATCCATGTATCACTGAACCTAAAAGCCAGATGTTTGGTTTGCTAGTTTAGGAAGAAGCAAGGACTATATGTAGTCATTAAAAAATAAATGAGTCATGATTTTTAAATTCTACCTATAATGCAAAAACTTTTAAAACTTTATAAAAGTCTACTCAGAGGCCTTTGAAATCAAGCAGACTACAGATGAGGTGAATTTAATAGATGATTTGGGTTGTACATGACTTTCCTACATCAAAGTTCTCTTCACATAATAAAACATTGACTACCTTCTTTCTCTTTTGTTCATGTTTTTTTATTTTAAAACTTAACTATTTTTGTCAGTAGGAAACTTTTTAAAGTACACATGTGGTAACACACACCTAATTTTATTCTAAGGACAGCTATGCAGGAAGAAAATCTGCGAAGAGAAAAGCAGCATTTCTGTGCTGCACTGATTACACTACAATGTGCTTTCCTTTAAATGACTCTCACAGTGCTCAGTTCTGTTTTCCACCCATTTTTATAGTTGATAGGCTGTTCAGTCAGTAACACAGTGATTTTCATTCCTCTATAGAAAAAAAAGATGTTTATGATTGTAAGACAGGACCTAAAATACTGCTGTGTATATAATCAGATCTAGTCCAACAAAGCAAGACGCAAAAAAGCAGTATTGGAGAAGTATACTATCATGCCACTTAGTTTTTTCAAGTATCTCCAGTCTGAAGCAACTAAACACACTGATCAGGCCGAATGTACATAGATGCATACAATTTTGTTCTCCAGTTTTAGAAACATCTAAGTCTTCTTCCATGAGAGTCCTGCAAGCCATGGGAGCCTGTGGCAGATAGGACTTTAAAAGGGCCAGCAGTCCTCTAAGCCCTGAAGCTGGAGGTAGCAAAGTGGCAATCAATGCATCTAGTTCCAGTACTGGCTATGGCCACTCCATATTTGAATCTAGAAGGACCTAACAGTTGGTGGGATTAAGCCAGGACAGACTTGTAACCAAAGTTGGGTTTTCGCTTTGTTTTGGTGGGATGTTTTGTTGCTTTTTTCCCATTTGTTTGGAGGTTTTTGTTTGTTTTGAAAGTGATATAAGTTTGTTTTCTCTAGACATTTTAGCTGCAGGTATTTCTCTGATCCATCCAAAGAAATGCAGTTACTATCGAGGCAGGCTCAGTAGCCATAATTCCAGAAAAGATGTGGGCTAATCCTGTCTGGTATGGTATGAAATAGGGGAATCAAGGTGCTGCCTTGAATGGCAAGCTCTACTTGTGGCACCACTGCCAACCTCCTCCCCTGTATTTTTACTTACTCCAGAGATCACCCTAAAAAAATTTGATCATTACCTTAAAAATTCATGACTTGTGACTGATAACCCATTGTAAAAAGACCCATGCAGCACATCTCTAAAATAGAACAATTATAAGTGTTTTGTTAGAATACTTAAACACCTCATTTCAAGAGAAATGCTCATTCTCCATAAATACATATCCTAGGGTTTTTTAGAGGTCTGAACACATGAAATTTGGGGTGGAAGCCCCAGCCTTTTTGTGGCTTGCAGCATCAAAAAGCTGATTATAAGATCTACTCAGACAACTAGACAAGCCTGGGTAGCAATCTCAGCTCCTGGTGCTCTAAACTGAAGCACACAAAACTTTTGACATTTTCTCATCATTAATTATTTCAGCATCAATGCTAATTGTCTACACAACACATGGAATTGACAGTACATTAAGGACTCAACCTGCCTGCTTTGTAGCTGCCTAAGTGGAGATGCAACTGCTTTGCTGTTCTCATTACTATTCTTATCGGTTCAAACAAGAAATAAGCAGCAATACTTCTCCCCTCCCCAAACAGTCTGTTGTGGGTGAAAATCAGTTCAGATAGTTATCAACAAGAGAAAAAACTGATTCAACTGGTGCCACAACAGAAATCCATAGGCACTATTTTTTCCCTTTTAATTCTTAGCTTCAAAAGATAAATGCAGGGACATTAAGGCAGGCTTGGAGGATGTGGCACAATACCTTTATCCAGGCTCTCACCACAGAGGCCAATTTGCAAAAATTAATACAAACTGGAGACAAAATAATAATATTCAACAAATGTAAAGCAAAACCATACTGAAACAAACAACTCCAAAGGCTCAGCAGCCAGCACAGTAACCCAGTGTGCCATATACCTATAATTACAGTCTCCACAGCTCCCACACATTCCAGATGTGCATGTTTTATGTGTTCTGCTCAGCGAGATGATAGCATTTTAACCCACAACATGCATATCTCCTAGTTCATGTCCCTTGTGTCTTTCCCGTGCTAACTTGCTGGAGGATGTGAATTCACAATAGTTACCAGTTTGAAACTCCTCTTCAGTAGCTCACAGTGAAGAGAGGCTCTGCTCATGTCCAGACCTGTCTGGTTAGCCCCACACAAGGTCCTTTGCTTTTGCCAGCAACCTTAAATAGTCATTCCCTAAACCAGCTCATGTCTGGGGCAGCAGAGACTGACCAGGTAAATGAGTTAATCTTGGTCTGTTTGTTTTACTAAATCAGACTGGGTGCAATTATACTGTGGTTGTGTTTACTGTGTGAAAAGAATGATACCTGATAGGAAGAGGTGAAGAGAGGAGAGGGAGCCCAGGATAAAGGCAAGAATGGCTTCATCCATAAAGCTGCAGCTGGAGCAGAATGTCTGAGCACAGCCTGGATCCTACTTTGCAGGCCCTGTGCTCAGCACTTCCTAACTCAGCATGGCAGATGAATAAAGCAAGCAATACTGAAGCTATTTCCTTCTGCAGGGATTGCAGAAGGCTGGCAGTCTGACTCTCTTCAAATAATCAAGTCAATCTTTTGAACAGGGAAGCAAGATTTCAAACTCTCTGGGATTTGGGAGTCTAAAATCCCACTAATTTTTCTGTGCCTGGCAGAAAAGCCTCAGAGGAGATTTTTGCATTTTATTTAGACTCCAGGTAGGACGGCAGAGATGCTCTTCAGTGTAATCAGCTTTCTGCTGCTAGGAGAAGGGCAAAGAGAGGCTGGTCCAAGACACTCAGAGGTCATCCAAAAGGCTAACTTCAACAGCCAGACAAGCCACCAAACCGTACTTCTAGACTCTGCTTAAATATGGCCTAATAAGATATAGCAGCTAGCATAAGAGCCTCTCAAAGGCCCCATTTTCCTGTAGAAAGGCAATGTTTCATTCGATCAACTAGTGAGCCTGCAACAGTGTTCCCTTCTCCAGAGCACTTGAACACCATTTTTCTGTCTATACCCATAGCACATACCAGATCTACATGCCTACCACTATGCTAACCCTCTCCCAGCTTGAGGTTGGGTTTCTTTTTTTGGGGCTTCAAAGCTTCCTTGCAGTATCTTCCTGTTTCTCCCCCCATGTCTTCTTTAACACTCATGGTCATGCTAGCCTTCT
>VYZX01007340.1:33578-91871 GCA_013401335.1 Brachypteracias leptosomus | reverse complement strand
ACTATCATGGAAAACCACATCTGAAGATGCTTGGGACTGAAAGCTGGGACAATGGGACAATCTAAAGCACTAGCATAATTATTTAATCAAGTTGAAAGCAGTTTATAGGAATTTTTTTTTTTCACTCAATTGTACAAGCAGGCTTTTTAAGAAGGACATACTTAGGTTACTAATAGGATTTTAAAAAGAAATTAAAATCCATCTACCTGTTATCACAGAATACTGTTACCAAAAGCATGTCTGCTTGGTCAAATGGCATCTGAAATCTAACAATCCCCTACTTTGACAGTCACTTTCATCAAGCTACAAATGGATTGACAAATTGTTCATTGCAAACTCAGACTTGTCTAACTTTCAGAAAAGAAAAGCAAGTGTAAGGCATTCTCTGCTGAGTTTTATCCCCAGACCATTTTCCTCCACAAAAGTGTATTGCATTTGAAGAATCCCACACAAAGTAATAAAATACTACTTCTGCTGACTTGTATAAAAAAAAAAAACTTTTAAAAGGTTCAAATTGTGATTATAGAACTGAAATATTGTTAGTCCACAAGTGGTTGAGAAAACTATATGTATATATTGCAGTTTTACAACAATTATATTTTAGCTCTTAAACTGACCTGCAATCCTGACAGATTTACTGTGGATTCAAATTAACATACCATAGCTGAATCTTACTGTTGCCATAACTTTTATTCAAACAGTCATATTTCCAATAGGAGCAACTATACTTTTACTATTGAGTAATTTTTGCTAAGCAAAATAGATACCCTGTTAGATTCAGGCTTTTGCCTTTAATTCAGCTGAGAACACTACCACTCAGCACCAAAAGTCAAATTGTTCTTACAAGGAAATCATGCTGCCATGTATTTTTATGCTTTGTGGGGTGGAGGCAGTAGTAACTTAAGAGGGTAAGGGGGGCTGGAAGATAAACCCAAGACACTTTTCTGGGCTTGGGTCTGTTACTTGCTAACAACAAAAAAAAAAATGAGTGATATTTCTGGGACACCTCTGTAAGACCTCACAGGTTTTGGAGTAGCTCAGCATAGGCAGGCAGTGCCAGCCAGTCAACTCTTGATGCTTCTGGTTTATTTGGTCAAGCTTTGGCTGTAGGCACACTGTTGAATGCAACTGGTTTATGGCAATACAACAAGTTACCACCAGCCAGCTCCATCTCTATGACCAATCATGCACACATCTACACTTGTCCTTAGCGGTAAAGATAACATGCAGAGCATTGTGCTCAAGATGGTGGGGGGTGTAAAAGCATAAGGATGGAGAGTGGCTACTATGCACTGTGATGAGCCCACTTAGTTTTTCTCCATGCTTTTTAGGGTCTCATGTAGCTGAAATAAGCTCTTTGTCTTATTTCCTTTTTCCCATGTCCCTGTTCCTGATAAGCTACTTTGGCTTAAGAATATGAAGAATTTCATTCTACAGAACAATACTTGGAGTTTAAGATAATTCCCAAAATAAAGACTCACTTTAAAGGTATTGAGATGCATTTGTGTGACAATGCCTATTTACTTTTAAAAGGAAATAAAACCAAAACTTTGAGAAGTATGTCATACAAATGACAAGCTAAAACCTTCCAAGGACTCAACCACAGGGTTAAAAGTTAATGTCACAGTTCACAGCTGTAGTTTAGTGATACACTTCACACAAAGGCTAGCGACTTGACGTAAGACACACTGAAGTCATGGCTCACAAGGCAAAGTCCACTCTCCTCTTGATGAAACAGCTCATCCACAATTTGCAGCACTTACACTCTGACAAAGTGAAGTTTGAGGCCAGTATTTGGGAGGATATCTAAAGGTCTCATTTGTCACTACATAACACACAGACTTTATATTCAAGTTAGCAAAACTAAGATGGGCAAATTCCAGGTGACTTTCAAGTCACACTGTTTAGGCATCTAAAACTAAAATACTCAACATGTTCAACATGATTGATTTGTCCTGAATGGAGAGAGATGACTTTGGGGTTTAGGGTCAGATTCAAACACATCTAGCTTCTCCATAAAAATAAAATAATGCTACCATGATTTGACAGGCAGTATTTTCAAGCCTGCAATTAAAATGGGCATTTCCTCAACTGTGAAGTCTTCCTTTGTCTTCACTGCTAAGAAGCATCACATCATTACCTTGGAACAATGCTGACAAAGGGAAATTTATTATTAAATTCAAAAGATTACTTCATTATAACCTTGTCGGTCTTTAATCGTTCTTACATAAGTTACCAATGCGCATACATCAGCCAGTCTTTACCATTTATCAATTTGTATGTCCCATATATCAGGACAGATGGAAGAAAAAAATTATGTCCAATGTCCCTTGTTTACACAAAAAGTTCATACTGAATTTGATGTTTCAAATTACACACTTGACAATTTTATTGTTGTCAGTGATAAGGGAAAAAGCTCAAATGAAACCAATGTCCTTTGCTGTCAAAAAGAAGGGTATCTCATGTCTTGAATACCATCACAGGTAGGAAATTGCTTGCCCTGGTTTCAAAGAGAGATTTCTGGAAGAAGAAGGGAATGACTTCTTGACAAACTGCATTCTTTTTGAAAATTGTCTGTCAATCAAGGAAAACAAATCTGCGATTAGATGTTAACTCTTTCAAGTTGACCTAATGTTGTCCACACAGCATATTTAGGTGCTTTCTTTAGGATAATGTTATTTGTCAGAGATTAACTTAGTCTGCCTACCCAAGTTTTTTGGCCAATGCCACCAATTCAACAAAAAGCTCTTTGACTGTTTTAGTCACCACTTATTATCTCTGACTCCAAATGTGTTTGCTCCCCTCAACGCTCAAATAACCCTTTGATACAGAAGCCTGGAAAGAGGCATTAACAGTGCTCACAGCATGCAGTGGGTGTATGGATCAAACTGGTGAAGGCAAAATTCACACTACAAGTCTGGACAACAGGAATGCTCAGCAGGGAGGCTGTGTACTACCACCTTCTATTAAAAAAAAAACAACAAAACCCACAACAAAAACCAAACCAAACTAAAAACAACCGAAAAAAAATCAACAAAAATGATTCCCAGCAGAAGGGAATCAGACAACGTGTGTTTGCTTTGTGATTTGCAAGAGTACATCTCTTCCAACATCACCAGCTGGAGCTGTTTTAGCACAATCCCTCTCTAAAAATCTGCCCCGTCTATTTAGGAGCCCCTCAGCTCCCACTCCCATAGAGACAGGGTTTACTATTTATATTTATACAGTACCTAGAGCAATGATGCTAAGATGTTAACAGGGGACATCCCTGGGTATGACTGCAAAATAAATTTAAGCACTGAAGCCAGAAGTTGTGGAGTTGCAGAAAAGAAAATAGGGAAGCTCACAGCAGTCCTTCCTTCTCCTCCACTGAAGAGCAATTGGGCCTGACCAAACTATGTACCAGAGAAGTTAGAATCAAGATTTTTTTTCCAAAATTGCACAGAATAAGATTAGGAAATGTTAAAATCAAAGGCAGCACAAGAAAGCAGCACGTCATTCAGTGCAAAGAGTTAGGGTGCTGGCTACAGTGAGATGTTAGAGTCAAAACTAAATCAGTGAGTCCTTGGATGAGACACTTGTGCGGCCCTTTGGAGTTGTAACAGTAAATACTACAGGGTTATATAATCTCCTACTTCAGGATTTAAAGCAATCTTTGTGATAAAATTAATACAAAGATCAGAATATCCAGTTTCTGCTCACTCTTCTTTCTCCCAAGGTAGCTGGGTAAACCATTCAGGAGACTTTCAAACTGCTGGGAGGTAGCTCACTAAATCTTTTCACAGCATGCTCTGGGTCTGATTGGAAGTGGGATTTCAGCCCATGCATCATTTAGCTGCTTTTGCAATTTTTATCTCAGTTGCTCTCCACTCAGAGGCCATGTCTGGCAAAATCTACAACTGTTCGTTACTCATGAAAATGTGATGAATAGCAGGGATTGTCAAGAAGATTCATATTAAATCTAACAGCTTTATAATAGTAAATAACCTACCTGTCAGGTCAGGGTATTTTATTAAAGACCATACTAAAGGCTTTTCCCTAATACATTATTGAATACTGTAGATAGATCACACTGTGGAAAAAGAGAATGTTACCTCTTCTATCTTTGTATCTAAATAAATACATATATGCACAGTGGAAATCTGCATTAGTTAGCCACATGCTTTTGATACACCAAAGGTCTCCTGACGCACACATTTGCATTTGCTCTGCTCCATGCACTTTGACTTCTGGACTGCCTTGCTACTTTTCCCTCTATGACAGACTTGGCCTGGGACTACCTCCTACAGAAGTTGCTCTGTTTCACCTTCTATCAAGTAGATTCCCACCCCCATCTCCTCTTTCTATAGAGTAGGAATATTCTTGACTAACACCAGCTGCTGACTGCATGCTTCTCTGAAGCGTCTTTAGCTGGCGGTAGTCAGAGGGACAAGCATAGGATGGACAGGGATAGAATCTGATTCAGCCCAGCAGCCTCCATCCCCACAGAGAGCACAAGCACGGGTATTGAGGGAGGGCTGCTCAGGGCTCATGGCAAGAGGTCCAGGTCAACATAAAACCACCTCAGATTGCTAACTTTTGGGAATGAATCTGCTTCAGTCCAGGCTATTCATTGTAGGGATAAAAAGTCAAATATTGTATTTTAGATAGCAAACCCTCCCTGCCCTCAGCTGTTATGCTCTACTTTCTAACCTCATTTCCCATCACAGCACCTAATCTTACACCACTGCCCAATAGACAGTTAGCTCCTTCTGTCTCAGACCCTTCCTAATCATAAACATCTTTCTCTCTCTTGAGGTTGTATTGTGGACTTGGGTAAAGCAGGGAATGATTATCCCAAGGGAGCCTAGCAGCCAGTTACTCTGGTTGGAAGCACTGAGCATTGTTTCATGAGGATGGAAATCAGGTACAGCAACATTAAGAGTAAAAAATGTAAGGCAGGGCTGGAGTTGGGAAAGGAGTGTGCACATTTTCAGCTTTGTAGACAAGTGCAACACAGATAGAAACAGGACAATGAGCTAGCACAGCACTTGTTCCCTTACTGTGGGAATTGTCTGAGATGTCTCCCTCTGAAGGGTTTTGAGAAACAGAGGCAAACTAGAGTACCAGGAAAGGGTTGAGAGATAAAAAGTATCTTCCCCAAGGGGCTCAGATTTCCCCTCAACATGCATACTGGAGCAAAGAGCAAACACTTGCAAATTATTCATGGGTCACATAAACACCACAATACATCGCATCATGTTCATAAACAAAACAACTGCTCGCTACAAACCCAGGAGAAAGAAGCTGCTACTTAAATCTCTGCTTCTTTGGTGAGCAGCAGACCAAAGAGTCAGGGACTGGCCTATCAGCATTGACTTGCACACTCTGACCCCACCACAAGCTAGAGCAAATGCAGCTGCTCTTTAAACCCACTCACAACACTAAGGCTCACCCAGCTTTAGTGAAAGAAGTGTCTTTTATAGTCAGCTGCAGCTGGGTTCTGTTAAATATTTCAGGCAATGGCACCAAATCATCTCCCTGACTGTGACCCTAAGATGATAACTTGCCTGGCCCAAATAACTCTGGGCACAAACCAGCATAGGGCTCATTCAGAAACGCAGGTGTTGAAATCAGGCAGGGATGGAAAAGGTTATGGCTCCCAATCCAACAAATAAAGGAGAAAGTGCCACATGACACAGGCCCTCAGGATGCTTCTAGAAAGCTGGCAGAAGAAAGCCTGCAAGTTTTTCTGTAGGTACATGCATGCATGCACATATGTTAGCATTTGCACACATGATCCCTCTTGTGTCAATGTGAGCAAGATGAAAAACACTAAGCCTTTGAGCCATTTCCAAAAGGGTAGAGATGTTCGTCCTGCAAGATCATCCCTTTTGTAGCAGCACTAAGGGGCCTTGTTTTGCCACAGACCTGTTGCACTGGGATCACAAGCACACAGGCTTTTTCTAGACGACTGGCGGTGTGTCACCATTGCCGTGTGTCAGTCAGCAGCCTGCTGCACCAATGCCAGGGGACACCTACACGTGGGGAGGAAGGCAGTTTAGGAAAATGCAGAGGACTGTACGTACTTGCTGCAGTCACCTAAAGACTTCAGAGCACAGCTATCAACTCAGAAGTGTAGGGTGTAAATTCATGGCTATGGCAGTTGTCTATTGATGTGTGGTATAAGGTGGTTTCTTTTCTGACAGCTGAGATATTTACATTTCCAACTCTACATGCCTAACTCAATCTCTGTAAAAGTTTATCTCTCTGGCTGTCCAGTGAACAGCCAAAGAGAGATCCCTCTACAGGGAGGCTTCAAGCAGAAGCTGGGAATGTATGGACTAATTACAGGCTAAAGATCCTTTTCCACTCCATCCCCTAAATGCAACAGTGCAAGGTTTGGTTGAGGGAAAGGCTCTTCCTTAGAATGCAGTCCTGACCCCAAAAGCAGATGTCTGGAGGAAAGGCAGATGTTTGACCCAGCCAGCTGGGGGTCAGTGATTCAAAATGGCTGTCCACTGCCAGCAGAGTCCATGGGACAGGGCAAACCTCCACAATGAGAAACCAACAAACAAATTTAATGAGTAGACTGTCAAAAGTGCTCAGCAAGCCTGAATGCTCTGCTGGGTCTGCCCTGTTTTTGATGGAGCAATGCACTGGGTCCTTGTTCAGTCTTTAAGAGGAGGAAGTGGTAGGAGTTGATTTTCTCATTTGTATTCCTGCTCAGAAGCAAGAAGCAAATCTGTTCTTCTGAATTGACATCATGCATCCATCCAAGCCGCTGTACGCCCTTTGAATGGATTAATCTACCTGCTCCTAGCTTTTCTCTCCAATTCTCTTTCTGCCTGAGCAGAGATAGTCCTCATCATACCATGAGAGCTGCGTTCCCATCTCCTATCTTGTCCGAATCTTTTTGTAGCACTACTGGACACAGAACAATAAATACAAGGAGCTTTGATGGTACTGAATGCCTCTTCACCGATGTGCTGGCAGCATGCTCACAGGCCACTCACCCCTGAATCAATCAGCACGATGTGCTCCTTCCTTCTCCACTCTCTGGCTTCCAACACATAATGTCAAATAAGGCATCAAAACTTACAGGAAGATAGTGATTTTCAGTTTGGCAGTGACCTATTTTTTCCTTGTTACAACAGTATATATAGAGAGTAATTATTTCTGGAAAGCCTTTTCATACTCCATAGAGTATTAAATAGGCAATGCTGGATTCCCTTAGTTTAAATAGTTTCCTCTGTCAAGATAAATCCTATGCTCAGCCTCCCTCCATCTCATGTTCATTTTGCTGGCTTTAGCAGACTGCTTCTTCCTAATTGACCAATTATAACCGTTGTAACTAAGTCAATCATTCATCTAGAAATGGATGCCTGCATTTATTTATCTGAATCAGGAATGCTGTAGATAACGGGTCATTAGAAATTACACTTTACAAGCCACAGATATCATGAGCCTGACAGGATTTTAGATAAGAAAGAAGGCTTAGAAGGGTCAATTAGGTTATAATTGGCTTGGATCCTTACTGTCTCATACACTGGCTTTATTAAAATCCTGTAGTTGGAGACAATAGCTTGTTTTTGCTTCAGTGCAATTTTTTTTAAAATGGAGCTGCAGAATTTGGGGATTGTGAACACATGATATCCAGTACCAACAGATCTGAGATTATCAAACCCTTGAGCCCATCAGATTATAAAGCTAAAGATCTTCTTGTAGAGAAGATAGAACAAAACCACTCTTCTGTCAAGCTAAGCACAAACCTCTGCAGAGCATGATTGACTTCTGAAATAAAACATCGCTGGTCTGAGAAGAGCCAACCAGCCCTGAGTTATATGAGCCCTACATCCAAGCCATTCCTCTTGACACTGAGATGGTGTTACCCTAGCCTGGAAATGTCTCAGCAGCTCCAGCAATATCACAAAACAATCCCCTGTTATGAGTGTTTGCTGTGAATAAGGAGAGAAACTCCTTTTAAATCTTTCTCAAACTGATTTTCTCAGCTCTCTCTCTAGACTTGTTTTCAAACTAGTGCAAGGGAAAAAGATGATTGTAGTGAAAGTGGCCAGTGAGCCTGAAGCCAACAAGCTGCTCATACAGTACAGTGTTCCCCAGCACAGACTCACAACCCTTTCTTTGACAAGACCTGCAGGAGTAGAGTTTTCATTTGTTTTCCCAATGCCCATCATCTGGTTTTGTTAGAGAGTACATTTCCTTCCCTTGATTTGTGCAATCTGGTGAAACCATTGCTGTTGATTTGCTCTACAACTTGGTTTGCAAATGTTGAGGTCAAAGCTTAGGTATTTCAGGTAACAGGGAAGCCAGATTGCTGGAAGTGAGGCATCCAGAATAGCATCAGAATGAGTGCACAGCACCTGGTGATAATCAGCAGCTTTTTTTGTTACACTGTCGCTCTCACACCTCATCTTTGTATGACAGGATTTGTACAAAAGGCACAGGAACTTGGAGCTCTTGAATCCCAGCCTCATTTCTACTCCTTGATTGCTATTTGGCTTTGAAAAAGATACTAATAATTTTATACATCCACTTTTGAGGATATCATGAGGACTTATCAGACACATGTTTATAAATAATGGCATCTACACACATTATGTGGTTTACAGTCAGCATAACACTGAGCTTTGACAACAGCAGCAACACAGCCCATTTGATACACCCATGGAGCCCTGTGGACCACTGCAGTGATAGCTTCTGAGATGATTGATATCAAGACACCTTCCAAATAAATTCCCCCCTTAGAAATAAACTAGGACAGATTTGGAGAATTGTCCATGTTTTCACTTATAGCTTCCCTCACTTGCCTCATTTATTACAAACTATTTTAATATAGGGGAAAGGAAGGGGAAAAAAGGGTACAAAAATTGATCCTCTTTTTGTCCCTAGAAAGTGAAAAAATACACATGAAATACATGTGAAAGTGTAAGAATATACACTAATGCCTTAAAAATCAAAGCAGTGAGAAAAAACTCTCTCCTTTATAGGGCAAGCAGCACATTTTGATGAAGCATACATTTGTAGAATAAAACTTCTGTAAAAACATCTGCTTTTTAACCATTATTTTATCATCTGTCAGCTACAACTTATATGTATGTGCAACAGCCACATATTTAGAAAGAGAAAATGCATGCATTTTTCACCTGTATTTAGCCTGAAGTGGCTTCATAATTTATTATTTCAGTTTGCTGCTGCTGTGACTGAAAGCTGGAGAAAGGGAAGCCTCTAAGCAGGGATCATGGGAATATAAAGGGAATTGGCATTCGCAAGGAGCTGAGAAAGTCTTGGGCTTGTGGCCGCATTTTGACTCCTATCAATGCCAAGTGTAAAATAATAGTCTGATTCAGAGCTAAATGCCATCTAGATTTCCCACTGAGATCATTAATTCTCTTCTTTTATTGTGGCAGAAAGTATTAAATACCTCACACTAAAATCAGAGTTTCATGCAGGATCTGTATTCCAATTACATAGCATCCTTTTCCAATTCAAGACATTGTATTGATTTGTTTGGGGGTAGGGGGGGGGATTCCTCCCCCCCCTAAGTTAAAAGAGCAATTTATCCTTTCTTTACCCTGTAGTTCAAATTGCAGATGTTTTTGTGAAGCTACTTCCTATCAGAGCTGGTGCATTAGAGAGGAGGGTGGCTGCTTACAAAGGAATCTATGAATAGTAGACCTGTTTTGTCCAGCCAGATTATCTCTCTGCAATCTTTGAGGACTATCATCAATGATGAATTCCAAAGTGACACCTGTTAAAGACAGTCTAGTTAATTATTTGCAAGCTTTTCTGTTTATGCTCAAGTTTTGACAACCAGCCTGTGAAGAATGACTCTGATCTGTGTTTCCACAATAAAATGCTTCTAGGAATGACACAAACTGCTTTTTCTAGCCAATGCAAAAGACATTTGCCTCCCTGTCACCACAAAACCAATATTAAGCAGCTGCTCACCACTGCTTTCTGAAGACAATTCTGTCACTGATCAGCAGAATTTAATAACACCCAGATTTAATCCCACAGACTGGAGCTAGGATCCCAGCAGAGACACAGGGTGTATAGAGGGGGCATTTTGAAATTCAAGTTCTCTCACAAGCAAGGGAGCAGATGGGGATATTCAGAATTGAAAGATTTAGCCAGGGCCAAATGGGCAGTTTTGAAAGGACAGTGGCAAATTATGCTCTAAAGTTTACTTTTCACTTGGTGCTGGAATCACTCTTGTAAGAAGTCCAGTAAAAGATTCTCCTATCAGTGCTTTTTTTCTTTTTTAATTGAGCAAATTCAGGGACTTTGATGTGCATTTGAGAAATGCAACAAAACAGACTAATTTGTGTGGAAGGATAAGCACTCTAGCTGATACCCAGAAAGTCAAGAAAAAGCATCTCTGGTGGGTGCATCCCCAGTTTCTGTCAGGGTGGGTAAGGGGACATCAATCTGGAACATCAATGAATTTCCCAGCAGACAAACACTTTCCCATTGCACTGGGTCATGTAAACCAGCAGCTTCACCCTACTAGGGAAAAAGTATGTGGTTATGCTGAAATATTCATAGAGATTTGCATAAAGGGCAATAAATATATATTACCAAAAGGTGATCCTATAGGACAGATGTTCTTCCTGTTCCTATCTTACTGTTTTGATGTGCCATTTCAAGGACAAGATTAAATTAAAATTATAAAATTTGAATGGAAAAGGGGTAGTAAACAAGTCCCACATGTCAAATCGGAGAGTTGGGTGTAGGAAAACATTGAGTACTTAAGAGATAAGGACAGGCAACCTAAAAAGATAAACAAACAAATCCTAACATGACCAGTCTGCTGGGACTAGGAAATTCAGGTGCTGACTAAAAATGAAAGAAAGGGCTAAGAACATTTACTTCTAGTAGAAATCAGATGTAGGCAAAGTCAGATGACAATAAAGCCTGATTCAGACACACAGCTTTAGGGTAGTTCATAGCAGGCTGCAAACACTGCAGCCCCCCCTCACGCAATGAGGTGACCTAGTGTAAAATGACACATCGCATTAGAAGAGAAACAAAACCAGCCAGAGATATAGGCAATGACTGTGGTAAGATGCAGTCATCTGCAGCACTACCAGGTCACATATCTTCTGCTAGAAAAGGCTTGTCTAAGAAAGCCACCATATAATGTGCCAGTCCAGGGAGATCCCATGGTGATGATCTATGTGGTTGTATTAGAAACATCAAAGAACAGGTCAATAGCAAGCAGAAAGGGAGCATGCAACCAGCATTATGCTGGACCTTCCCTGTATCACCTCTGTGCAGTAAGGCAGGACTCAGCCCTTAGCATCGTGGCTGGATTAAGACAAGCAGAGTGTCTTAGCAGTCTTTAGCTCTAATGATAAGAAAAAAATCTTGTCCCCATCCCTTCCTGCAATTCATCAGGGAGAAAAACCATGGGTTTCTGAAAACTTTCAAGATTTTCTTCACCCCACAGCATCTGCACCTGGACTTCATCTCACAGTGAAGCTATCCATGCTCTTCTCATGGCTTTCACACCTTTTTGCCCTTTGCTCAGTCTTGGTCTGCTTGTAAACAATGCAGCCCTACTGGTATACTAATCACTTCCAGCATTTGCTGTCAGGTTTCAGCTAACCCTCTTCACCCAAATCACTTACTGCCTCTCCAGCCTTTCAAATGTCCTGTTTTGAGTCACAGCCATCTCATTGCAAAATACAGCTCACCTCCTGCTCAAACAAGGAGTGTCTGCAGGTTTGGTGGGACACCACCTCACCTGTAGCATGCTGTGAAGATAACACTGGAAAAACATCTCTCTTCACTTAGATCAATATATAAAGGAATTCCAGAGTGGTACTATTTTAAATTAAATAGCAAAACAGTTGACAAAATTGACATTCTTAGCCAAGATATCCTTATTATCTTCCACTCCTTATCTGCTGGAAGCAACTCTAAGCCTCAGCCATAGGTACAGCACAACATTTTACACAGTTCTTCCCCACAGCTGAAGCTCTTTGGCCAGCTTGAACTTCCCAGAGTAGAGCCAAATCTTCCATTTAGCTCAGAAACAGACATCCTGGAGGAAGTAGTCCAGCCCACAAGCTATTTTCACAGGAGGCAGATATGGCACTGAAGGAGTCACAAGCACAGCTGTGACCACCTGAAAAGGATGCAATTAACCTGAAAAAAAATCTCAGATTATTTCCAAACAAATACCATTTTGTTAGTTTCTCATTGTTTTCAGGATCTTAAAGCCTATCCTTGGTACCTCTTCCCTTGCCAGCAGGGGTCTGGTAAAGCCATGCCAGAGCCTCCACATTCCTTGCGCTTTTACCATGGATACCAAGATTCTACCTCAGTTGCCCTTCGCTAACCTAATAACTTAATTATTCTTAGTAGAGTGAACTAACATCCCATCACTAAGAAATAAGCAGGGCTGTAGTCTTTGTTGTTAGAAGTAATGTGGTTTTGTTTCCAAAATAAAAAAAACAATTCTGCATATCTTTTTCTTTATAGTTCTGGGCCAGAAGTTTAGCTCATAGGAGCTGGTATTCGCTGGAGCTGAGACAATTCCACCAGCTAAGTACTGAAGTGTAATAGAAACATAGCATAATTTGGGTTGGAAAGGACCTTTCAAGGCCACCTAGTCCAAACCCACTGCAACAAGCAGGGATGTCTTCAACTAGATCAGGTTGCTCAGAGCCCCATTCAACCTGAACTTGAATGTTTCCAGAGATGGGGCATCTACCACCTCTCTGGGCAACCTGGGCCAGGGTCTCACCACCCTCAGTGTAAAAACTTTCTTTCTTCTGAAAGAAGATAGATTTAGACTAGATAGTTTAAAGTTGCTATCCCTTGNCATTTGTGGCCCTGCTCTGGACCCACTCCAACATGTCCATGTATTTCTTATGCTGAGGACTCCAGGTGGCTTCCCATCAGAGTGGAATAAAGGGGTATAATCACCTACCTTGATCTGCAGACCGTGTTTCTTTTGATACAGCTATTTTGCTATCTCTCTCCTTCTTCAAACAATCCTGCTGACTACACCAATTTTGTGCTGCTAGCTCTCTTCTTCCACAGGCCAACACCAAACTCAGCAGCATCCACTCAGCATACCTTCATCTGTTGCTCTTCTCCATCTCAAATCAGTCAAGGGGAACATCCCACCAAAAGAAAGCTCAGCAAGCTGCAACCAGACCCAACAAGAAGTTCTTCCACCTAACCCCAACAGGAACTCTCTCTTCAAACTGACCAGCCTCTTGCTATTCACACACTGATTAGTTCCTGGCTGATATAGTCCTGGCCTCACCCACCACCCTAACCACAATCACCTGGGGAAAGGCAGGGCCTCACACAGGTGGGTCAGGTTCTGCCTCTGAGGTCCGTAGCTGTTTGGGGAACAAAACATACTCCTAGGTTGTGACTCATCCATAGGTCAACTTGGGGCCCTTAGTCCAGGCCCCAGCACTTCAGCAGCTCAGGATACTGTTGACCTTCTGAACTGCGAGCATACATTGCCAGCTCATGTCCAGCTTTTCATCCACTAGTATCTCACAAGTCCTTCTCAGCAGGGCTGCTCTCAATCCCTTCATTCCTCAACCAGTATTGATATTGGGGATTGCCTCAATCCATGTGCATGACCTTGCACTGGCCTTGCTGAACTTCATGAGGTTCACATGGGTCTGATTCTCAAGCTTGTACATGTCTCTCTGGATGGTGCACCATGAGTGTGCCATTATCATGTGTGAATGAGGAGTGGTCAGGGTAACACTTGGTCCCAGCAATGTGAGATTACAAATGAGAGATTTCTGGGATTTCTTTCTTTTGTTTTTTTTCCTTTTGGTCTCAGCCATGTATAGGTGAGAAGATTTTAGTCAGAGATTGCTGCGTCTCTGCAACCTTTTTTTTTTTTCCATATGAGCTTGTGTTCCTCCTGTAGATAATGCTCTCTGAAAATTTTTTCTCAGAGGCAATAAATTCAGCTTTCAAAGTTATCTCAGCAGTAGGTGGCACTGCTGGGACTGAAACCTGAAAGGGAAAAACCAAGATGCACATCACATGCTCTTAGAAAGGACTGTTGGGATTATAATTACTATAAAATAACTCATACATGCAAGTTACACTAATAACCACATATTGATTATAAATTGTTTCCATAATTGCACTTCTAATGCATGGAGTTTCTAAAAGCTTTGCATGTGCTCTGTTGTGGAAGAAAGGGAGGTTGCATGACTGCAAGTAAATGAGCAGGCTGCTAGCAATTAAATTTTGATTTGTGTGTTATTTGTCACAACATATACCTTATAGTTAAGCTTTTTTGGAGTGTTTATCTGGCTTACAAGGTAATGAAGGAGCTTTCTATTGTGGGGAGCATTTGATTTATAGCCTGCAAAATATCCTTCCTCTTACATAACAGGATTATACTGAGTTCTCTTCTAGGCCTAGTCTCTGTTAGATATTGTTATACACATTCTTTAAGGCATGAACATGTGTAATACTCAGATGGACTAGAGCTATTAATTGAATGTTCTGTATTGCTTTGAGAAAAGCTATAGGAAAGTAGGATTCCAGTAATCAACATCAGCAGAAAGTGAGGTGGCTTCTCATTATAAAGGTGGGCTCATCTCCACCATCATAAGAGTCCTGAATTTAATTTCATATCTAAGTGATTCATCAAGCAAGCCTTTCTAGCAGCTCATCTCCAAACCTGTAAGGTCTCTTTTCATCAGTGTGGGTAATTTTCATGTGATCCCAGTAGTACTGATGTGCTTGCAGGTGTGCTGGCAAACTAGGCTTTATATCCAATGAGAGTATTACCTGCTTTGCTTCTTCAGCACTACAACCTGGGCTTCAAACCAGAGAGTGAAATGTAATTCAGAGAGGGAATGATCTCTCTCTGCTGGTGTGTCTCTGCTGGAAGGGCAAGAGATAGAATTGGAGTGTGGTGGTGGAGATGCAAAGGCCACTGTGGCTAGGGGAGGCTCCACACAAGTGCAGCTCCTCTGTCACGAACAAATGCTAAAGGGTGTGTGGTGGGGTTGCATCAGCAATCCAAAGCAGATTCATTGCCTCCTGCATCTTCCGTTCACATACAGAAGACTGCAGCTTGCCAGGGTGATATTTCAAACCACAAATGACCAAATCTGTGATGTCCCAGGGGTGAATTTATAGGTTCTTATAGCTGGGGAAGCTTGGAAACTGCAGCTGCCATTAAGGAAATTGCTTTAGCATGCCTCGCTTCAAGGACGCTCTTCCATTCTTTTGATTTCTGTGGGATTTTAGGCTTTGGGGCAGTCAACCAAGACCTCTATTTGCACATAAAAACCTCAAGCCCATGGAGGAGACTATGCCTGCTTTGTAAAATCATACACCAAAGCAGAAGAAAGTACAATTGTGTCTCTGTGATACAATTGTCTATGTAAGTATCAGACTGTGCTAGTTCTTGGTAAGCAAGCAAGATGAGGAAAAAGATTAAAAAGCTGGAAGAAATACTGTGTTACAAACACTGCTCTTATTTAACTAAAAAAAATAAATTGTGAAATAGATCACCAAATATCATTCTGAGCACACACTGGTAGCTTTTGTCACCATGACAGTACATGATTAAAAAAGTTATCTTTGAAATGAACTTGATAGAAATTACTTTTGAAAATAATTTACATTTCCTCTTCAATCTTTTCATCTCCTTTCATTTTGTTTTGGTTGAAAGGCAACAATAGAAAATCAGAGGTGGGAGGAAAGACATTTTTGTGACAGGGTTGTGGAATATGCAATGGCCCAGGGAAAAACACTTCTTGCCATTCTCATTTGTATTCAATAACTCAGTAGAGTTTTCTTTTTTTATATGCACATACACATGTACAAACAGGCAGGTGGTGCTAGGATTTATTTTTTTTCCCTGCACTAACAGCATATTTAATACTTTGCCTTTGTCACCCTTGTTTTTAAATAATAATCATTATTACAGCTTTTCATTTGAGAAGCAGATCATGCCAGGAATTTAAAGACAATGGCACCTCATTTCCTATGATCTTAAAATCGAACTTTGAGTGTTCTGCCTTTGAATAGTGTTGTCTTATAAGCAACACTAAGAAACCCATAAAGAGTGTAATGGTGTTGCCTTATTTGGGTTTTGGATTTCCCTTGCTTCCAAAGGAATAAAGAGATCAAGGCATTAAAAGCAGCTGAGCATGGTGGAAAGGTATTACTGTTGTTCTTGAAGAACAAAACCTTTCTTTTAAAAGATTTTAATGTGTTTTACCTGCTTCCATCCATTTCCTGCTCTCCTGCTCTCCTCTGGCTGCCATATAATTTCAGAATGATATCTTAGGCAGAGAGAACTTCACTAAACATCATTCACATTTTGCTCAGAGGGGATAAAATAAACTGAGATCTGGAGTAACATGCAGGGTTTCTGAGTGTGGAGACTCAATCTCTTCTTTTGCCCCTATTTATCAGGCTAAAATTGAATCAGGCCACTTAACTGGCTGTCAAAACATGAACTTGGGAGTCTATTGTTTTAAAAATACCAGACACGATTTTATTGTTAGCAACATTTTAAGTTCAAAAGCTTTCATGTCATGGTGCCTTCGACAGCAGAAAATAAGAGTGAAACCTTTCCTTTTTTTATTTACAAAGTTTTATCCTGGACAAATCTGTTTTATTTTAGTGGGGTTACTCCTGATTTACAGGAGGAGAGGGAGATTCTGTTTCCCTGTCCCTGGTGGTATTTTCCATACGGTCCACAGCATGTCCTCCCTATGAAGCAGTGGGGAGGTGGGAGGGAGTTGTTGACTATGTGAGGAAACAAATGTAGTTATTGACTTTGATGGTAGATATTGTGGAGATCTCATCTTCACTTCTGACGATCCTCTTTATACCACTTTATTCATTTTTATGCACCTGCTCCTTCCCATTGGTAATATGTGGTTCAGGGTGGCTTCAATACAAATCAAATCCACTTTTGCAGCATGGTTTGGGGAGTCTAGCAATGATGAGCCAGATATTGTTGTAGGTATGAGACTAATGGCTGTGAAATCTCTGAATCTACCAGTGGATATGCATGGGAACACCAGGAAAAGGTACTGCAATTTTGGCATGAGTGGAGGGAAACATAGACCAAGAGATAGTCATGTTACCCAACGCTATTCTATCCCCAGGACTCATCTTGTTACCCCCTTAAGTTAACCATTCATGAGGAGTCAAGACAAATGAAGACGATTTAATTCCTTGAAACAAATCTACAGTAATGTGCTAAGCAGTGCTAAAATGTTTCTTAAAAATGCTTTTTCAAATCTATACATGAACACTACCTGCCTCTAGTGTAATAATTAAGCTAAGAGCCAAGTAGAACTCAGCCAGGCTGTAGATCCAGTACTGAAAAATCAAATGTTGGATTGGCAGGCTCAAAAGAGATGGCACTGGCACCTTTCCATGTATTGGGCTTCTGTGTGTAGCCAACAAGCCCAGCTCTACCCTGGCATAGAGTCAGAGTGTAGTCATCACACTGATGGAGGAGTAGGTACCAGCTGAACCAGTTCATCCCAGATCTGGAGAGCTTTCTGAGGTGCTCATGTCTCCTCTTAGCCTGAAAGGATGTAGCAACATCTTTAATATATTTTAACTACATAAAGTTATGGACAATAAATTTATTAATTTAGGAATAAGTAGCAATTCAAGAAGACCCAAGAAAAGCTGGTAGTCAGCTTTTGCTGTCCACAGCTAACAAGCCTGCCCCATAGACTCAGTTATAAAACTAGAGGAGACTTTGCTCTGCCTTGACCCAATTCAGTTTTTGCCAATTGTCAGTGGCAATTTTATCATTGATCACAAACAAGAATACAGCTACATCAGTGCCATGAATTTTTACAAATCTTACACTAAATGCAGGTGCAAGTCCTTTCCATCTGATCTTCATAAGCATTGAGAGGTACTCAATAAAGGCTGAGGGTCATGTTTTTTTTTTACACTGAACAGCTATTAAAGAACCTAACCATCATACTTACAGCAGACTGCAGATACAATTTTTTAAATGATGTATAGCAAGACCTTGAGCCTTTGGTTTATCAGTTTGCCTCATTTGCTTATATCCTTGCATCTGTAACAAAGCAAGGGATAATACACCTTTCCTACATCCATCACCTGCTGGTTCTTGTGGCTCTTGCCCAACCTATCCAACAATCCTGGCACCTGTCTTCCCCTTTGCTACAGTAGCCTCTTTCATCACTTGTGTAACAATTAGACCTTGCAAGCACATTACCGGCATGGGCAGACAACAAGGCCTAAAACAATTATAGTTTTTATTTCTAAAAAAAAAGGTACCAGATGTTTATTGAGTCTTAGCCAAAGGGATTTTATGGCAGCCTTGGTGCACTTCCAACAGAACGGCATCTGCAAGTCTTCAAACAGTGAGATTTCATTAACTCCTCAATAGGTTCATGTTTCTTGCAGGGGCCTGTATTTCTTGTGTTTTCCTGCAAATGCTGCAGGGATCAATGGAGGAGGATTGACACTCATACCGCGTAGCAACATTTCTTAGCAGCTAGGGCATTTTGCAAAGTTTTGGAATGTCACTGCTCCTCAGCATCAGGTAAGTGAAGGATACTGCTGAATTTTGGGACTAGCAGGATACCAAACATTCTGTGTAGGTTGAATTGCACCTGTAGGATGGGAGACTAATTGAATTATCCACCAAAAAAAAAAAGAAGAAAAGTCTAGAAATTGAAATGAAAAAGCTTACAGACACTGTGGTAGTGAAGGAGTGAGAGGGCACAAGTTTATGCAAGGTTATGGTGTGTATAAACACTTCAGTCTAGCTCATTAGCAATGTAGTTTATCTCCACTAATGGTGCATTATTGCCAGTTAGTGTGGATCAAGATTAATTAACAGGTGATCAAAAAAAAAAAAAAAAAGACATTTGCATGTAAGGTATTACCATTGCACACCAGCCATATGCCAAGGCAGTGACTCCAGGTCTCCTGACCATTCCCAGTTTAGCAATCTCCATGCTCTGCCCATCTGCAGCTTGGACTGACTGGTGATGGCTGCTGTATCCCAGTCCAGATGATTTATGAAGTTAAACAGGCTTGGGAAGTCCCTGTTTGTCCACAAACAATATCCAGACCGCTGTTTCAGGCCAGAGGAGGCTGAGACCAGATTCCTTCCTGTGATACCTGCTACAACAGGACCTGGAAAGCTGATCCTGCTCATCAATCGTGCCAGCAGGGGAGAGGCCTTTATTAGGACAACCCTTTTGTCTGCTCTGTATCCGATAGCCATGATTCTGTAATAAAGGCAGAAATATTGTTGACTTCCACAGTAATTTACTACAGAGAAAAATCAGGTAGTAGGTTCAATATAAACTTGACAGCTATAACTAGCACTCAGCTGTATGCTGAGGAAGCTTGACCTTCTCACCCCACAGGAAAGGAAGGTAGGACTGCTTATGGTGTTTTCCTCCTATTCCTCATCTGTGACCTCCCTCCTCATTGCCTCTGAATTTCACTTTGATTTTAGATATGTAATTTTTGGTACTTCTCTTTTCTCCAGACTTTTGTCCAAGAGAAGGAAGAAAAAAATGAAACCAGAAGACAAACACCTCCTGAAGGAAGGCAATCCTTCAGCTACCAGAGAGATAGATCTGTGTTTTTCTGAGACTGGAAGGAGACAGAAAAAGGAGTGGTAGCGTCCGTAATATGAAACATGTATGCAGAACTGGAATTCAGGGGACCAAGAGGACACAATTAAGTTCACACACACCTTTCCAGTGGAGGACTACTGAATAGTTAACCAAGATTTTTAATTAACTGATTACAAGCTTATAGAGATTTAAAAAATTATTCAGTGGCTGGAAGAATTAAAGCTTACCTGATGACATCTCTTTTTCCTGATGCAGTCTGATAACTGGTGGGATTCCTACAGAAGAGAAAAGTACTTTGCCTTGATAGTCCACCATCATTTCCTTCATCTCAGCACCTTCTCTCCATCAGTCTCTGCTACTCCAAATCTATCTCCTCTAGGAGCTCATAGCAGGGTAGTCAGCCTAGAAATGTAATATCTATAGCCAGAATGCATTTCATACCCCGCTGGCTACCACAAAGACTATTTTTTCCAACACATCTGTAGACATAGTTTGTGGTATTAAAGAGAGGGAGGTCCTCTACACTCTGAACACTGTGATGGGAATTACGCATTTTGATCCACAGGTGCTCCACAGACATATATGTCTCCAAGCAGATTTTCTTTGGACAAGACAGACAGGCAGAAGCTAATACATGGGCTGCTTCCAGGCAGGCTGTGAGCAGACTAGATGAATCACTGTTGTTTTACAAGATGCTTCAGTAGTAAACGTGGATGGATATGCCTGGAGGAGTGACAGTGTAGCAGCCGGGACTTGGCATGGTGCATTTGGTGCTTTATAACACTGGACTAAGAGAGAGATGATCCTATGGAGGCAGGTTCCTTGGGTGTGCTGTACTACCCAATGTAAAATAAGATCTGCACTGCGAAAAAGCCAAAACTGTGCCCACCCCATGCCTGGGACCAACATCAAATGGAGCTGCCTTGGCACATTAGGAGAAGCAATGAACCAGCTATGCTTGGCCTCCAGAACCAGGACCCTAGACAACCTTTGGCTCAACAAATAGGCATTTCAGGAGACTGAAGTAGTACCAGGTTTTCTCCTATAAATGCTTGTTGTTTGGGGCTAACTTTTGGCATCCCATTTCATTTAGAAGTAAAGATATACTGTAACATCACAGGCTCATGTCCTTTCTTTCTGAAAAGGTTGTGACGGGGACAGCAGGAAAGCATCTTCTAGTGTCTGAATTGTCTAGAAAAGGAAATACAGAACAATACTTTTTTCTCAGTCCATGGTTTGACACCTCTCCTTTTCATTCCTTTTTCTCCAGTGATCGAGACCTGGGCTTATTTGCCATGTTTGATAAGAAGGGATTTTCTCCCCATCTTAATCCCTACAAATATCTCCTCAGCTCCCAATGTGATTTCTTCAGCTGATGGATTCAGGGCACATTGCAAACAGTATTGCAATGGCTGGTAACTCTACCCCCTTGGAGATGTTGAGGTGTTAAAGGAGCCCCTCCTCATGTATTATAATAATAAAAAGAGTTTGTATCACATTTGTGTGACAGCTTGCATGAGAGCAGAGGGCAAGAGATCAGCAGGTCAGCACCAGCAGCTTGTATTCATCAGACAAGCTTTACAGTAAATTAATGGCAGGGAAGAAGAGAACTGAAAATACCCTTTGAGAGCTAAATCTCTCTCAGTTCAACACTTCAGATGTCAGTTCTGTTGCTTTTTATCCTCCTTTTCTTATCATTGGCCTAATTGGGGAGGTATCCTGTGGTCTCAGCCGAGTCCAGGTCTCATTGCCTAGGCTCTAGTGCTGGTGAGAACTATCTCAGTGCAATCAAATTCACATTGTCACATGCAAATACATATCTGTAATATTTATCCTTCTGCACATCACAGTGCTGGTGGGGTGAAGGCATTTGAGCTGATCTGGTTGCAGACATCTAGGAGCACAGATGCCCAAGGATCTAAAATCAGTGGAGGTAAGGGACACTTTCAAGGGCAATTGTACCCAGCTGGCTTTGAACCCACCTCAGGACAGCATTGGTAATTCTCAGAAGGGTCAACTCTCACCACTGGGTATCAGAGTGGGGAAATGGTGGTCCCCTCTTCACATGCTCCCAACTGCGATAGGAGCTATGGCGTGCTACGACCCTTGTAAAGGACTCAGCACTTCAACCACCTGCCTAAGAAAGCAAGCTGAAAACATCACTTTTTAGAGTAAATCAAGAAAAAATGAAGGTAAACCTGATAGCAATAGTAATTTTGGTGGAATGCTGTATTTCTGCATCCACTGACTTTATTAGTGCGTATACACAGTGTGCAATAATGTAATTAGATTTCACAATGTATAATGATGATTTTTATGCAACACAACTGCACATCAGGGAAAGGAATTCGTTCCCATTATAGGCCCAGCAAAAATCCTGGTCTTCATACCTGACAGTGTATCTGTTGGGCCTCAGGCCTGGGCTATAGTTCAGCAAGAGCTAGAAAATAGCCTAAGGCAAGGATTTTATCCCCTGTGGCTCCAGAGGTGCCTCTGTGCTGCCTCTTGCCCCATACCTTCCTGTATGGGCAGCATCACTAGATCTCAAGGGAATCCAGTGCACAGTTCCTCCCTGCACCTAAACAGCCTGAAAAACACATACGAGAAGAAAACCCTTTTGATGAGTAGAGAACATCTCTAATTCCCTTGGAGAAAACTCCAAGGAATTAGGACATGCCCACAACACATGGACTGGCCCAGGTAGGAAGCAAATAAGCAGCACAGCATGAGATCGGGGAGGAAGATGAACCACCATGGAGCAGGGGCTAAGTAGGGGCCAGCAAGGGGATACTAAGGAGACAAAAGGGAGAGGGATCTTAAAAGTCCTTTTTGACCACCCAAATATCTTCTCAGTAGAGGAGCTGTGCTCCTGTTCCAGAGACCTTCACTGTGCCCACGTGCAGCTGCTGACATACAAGTTCAGTGACACAGAGCCTGGCACAATTTACCCCTTAGCATAGATGAAGACAAATAATTTCCAGCAACGCATCTCCTGTTTTATCCTCTGATGAGTGCACCAAAACACTTGGAGTACTCATTGGAAAAGGGCACAGCAGTGGCCAGCTTGCAAGTTCAACGATGCAGCTGAGAGCTGCATCAGAAATGCAGCCCTCGGCTCTGGTCCGCCCAAAGCTTGGCTTGACCCTGCCCAGTCAGCAGCAGCCCATGACACTGCGACTGGCAGCATCACACTGCTTGTGACTTGAAAAGCTTATTGTGAAAACAAATATTCTATGCTGCAGAATAAATAATTTTTTGCTTTTCCTCCAAGCGGGCTTGTTCTAAATGCCACTTGTTCTGTCTCCACTGTTAACTAGCACAAGTAGACCCATTTATTCTCTGCTGCACTTTCTGCAGCAAATCATGACTTTACTGCAAAGGTACAGACTATTAGAGCCATGATTTCATTGGCAAGATTTTTTGCTTGTGAACCCATTAGCATTTTCCCCAAACAGTTTTTCCTCCCTCATCTTGCTAGAATAGAGAATTGCTCTTTTGCAGGTCTGTTCTCTCTACTATTCCCTTGGCTTGAGTGAAATATATATGAGATGACTCAGAGTTTGAACTCTCAGTATATATTTGTAATACAAAGTCTCCATGTGTCTGGGGACCTAAGACAGATATTTAATTTTAGATAAGAAATACTGATGACATCATGCCTTTGATTTCTTTGCTGGGTGGCTGTGCACATGGTGAAGCTGTTCAGCCATAACAGTCTCATCGCGTTTAGGAAACTGCTTAATATTCAGTGTGGGTACAGAGCAGCAGGCAAGCACTGGTCCTCCTGGGTGATGCTTAGTGGGAGTACACACTGGAGCTTTTAACTCTGGTGAATCCCTACAACAACACATATGTAAGGGGAAAGGATCTTTCAAGGAAAAGTAGGTTTTCTAAGACCTTTTTGTGCAGCTGCTGCATCCCCTGGACAGCAAAGCTCTAAGCAGAGCATGTCAGCATGGGGGTCAGCTACCCTTACTCCATATACCACCTTACACATGTTGATTTATACCCCCTCAACACACACACTAAAGAGGTTGAATTTAGCCTTGCCATCGGTGACTTCAGCTTCCCACAGCAGCAGATGCTGGCAAGTGCATGCAAGTAGAAGGAAGCATGCACACAAGAGCTTCATTTTTAGCTTTACAGCTTAAAAAAAAATACACGCCGCCATTTTATTTTGAAACATGACTAACTAAAAGCTCATATGCATGGAGGGAAGCTTCAGAAAAAAATCAGACTCCTGCAGCAATACTTTTTAATAAAGATTGTTTTGATGATATTATGGTGACAAATTTTCAGCCTTTCCTACAATTTTATGCCTTCCTACGCAGCAGGTGTTATCTAAAAAGATCTAGGAGAGATATTAGCATGGATAAACAGGGCATGAGACAGGAAATAAAATCTAATTGCTGAGAAACAAGGTAAACTGCAATACTTGCATGTCAGCAGAAACAGTTAGCATGTGGGGTGGCTTATCAAGTTTCTCATTCCTCAAAAACCACAGTCATCCTTGAAACATCTTCCTCCACTTCAGCTAGGAGTTACACATTTGCTGCAAGCACTATCAGTTTCATTGTTTTGGTCTGCATAGAGGAAACCATCCTCAGCATTACCCTGGGCTTGCTAAGTGGCCTCTAAGCAACACCTTCCTCCAATTAGGGACCAGAGTTAACATCGAGGTGGGCACAGAGCTGATTAATGCAGCGCCTAGGCTTCATACAACAAACTTAGGCTGTTGTTACTTTTTTTTTTTTTAGCCCTTGTCAGGTGTACCTCGTGATTGCCCTAAATGAATGATGAACAAATGTACAGATAGTGGCAGTAACAGTTAAGAGACAGAAGCTAGATAAGAAAAAATGGTGGGAGCCCTGTTATAAGCATCTCAAGACATGTCTAACCTAACAGCTATAGTTCTCAGAGGAGGTAAAGCCTCTCAGCTTGTGGGCTGTGGTTTGGTACATCATGACAGCCTTGGGTCAAAATTAGCTCAAGGGATGCTTGAGAATGGTGGGTTTTAGCGTCTGTTCAAAAGCCTGAAAGCCTTTAGAACTTTTGGTTCATATATGAGCTGCCTTTTATATATTAGTGCATATATGAGCTGCCTCTTATATAAATAGCTCACAAAGCATCACTTTTTAGCTTGTACTGATGTTTTTTATTAATTTTGTGTAACTATATGTAAGAAAACAAAACTAAACCCACAAAACACAGTTTAGGGTCCCTTGCATTACATCACAATCACAAACTGTCCAACAAAAGTGACAAACAACATAGTTCTGTGCCCCAATAAAAGGTGAGTGCTAGTCCTAGGTGAAACGAGGTTGCTGAGATTCAGCTGCCCTTATCCCATTTCCACATCACTGACCAAGACAGCATCATTTGACCCCACATCCCTATCTAAGAAGTTTTATATTTAAAAAAACCCACCAAGCCACCAGAGCCATAAATCTCCTTACTTTGAATGTGTGAATTTGCAATATGGGGGATGTGCTTGGCTTAAATATTAACCAGCTGGAGTGCAAAGTGGATTCAAAGCAAAATGGTGGTGGCTTTTCTTGGTTTGTTCACAGGAGAGATGTGGGGTTTGCTTTTACAAGACATACACTGGCCAAAGAAATAAAGTATCAGTGAGCTAACTCTTAACAGCTCTGCAGCAACCAGTTCAATGGTCATGAGGCACATGTACTCCATCAGCATGCCCCTCTTGTGAGCCCAGGCTCTGGAAGTTAGAGCCCAGGGTGCTGACATACAAGGTTTACTCCTCTTTAGGCACTGCTAGGTGGTAAGGGATTTCTCAGGCATAACTAACGCTGTTGTAATTTTTTACCTATAAAAGATCTTTATCAAAAAATCACCACAGAGTGAAGTATGGCTGAAGACTGGGCAGGCATGTTTCTTCGGTTCCTCAAGGAGCTAGCAATTATTTCTGACCCTGCAACAAGAGCCTGTAGGTATGGCTTTTCATTTTTATTTTTTTTTTTAACTTTTTTTTCTTTCTTTAAACTGTAAAAAGGTATAATATTTTACTGAAGCTCATTGTACATCATCTTACTGGTTTATTGGGTCAAGGAGTCCATGGGTTAATCCTGTGCTGGGTAATGAAGCATTGCCTTTAACTGCATTTAAGACTTCACCTCTTCATTTCCCCATGTTGCACCACTTGCTGTATTACCTTCAGTGAACTGCAGCATTCAATTCACCTTCTCTGGACACTACTTATTATTTTATATGTCTCTAATATGTCACTTCTTATGTGCTTCTGCCATTGCTCCTAACATGAACGTTTCCTCTTTCATTTAATAAATGCTTTTAGTCTCTGGGAGAAGGAGCATGGTCCAAAGCAAACTCGTGCTGTTGATTGGGAGCCTGGGATTAAACCTCCTCAGAGTGTTATTCCCTTAAACCCACACTGTGGCCTTTCTCAGCTGCAATGCTTGGTGAGCAGATGCTTTCCTTGTCCCCTTTGATCCGGTTTTCCTCAAGCTGTTGCAGGGGATACAGCCCATGCAATTGAGATTCAGCTTCACTTCATTTTATCTGGAATTGGGATTTTCTCATAAGGAAAGTCAGAAGAACTCACCATACTGGCATGTCCATGGGCCAGGTCTTGCAGATTGGTGTCACTTGGTCCCTAGGCATTGGCCAGTGGTGTCCTCCTGCCCCTCGATCCAGCCCAAAGCTGCAGCCAGTGGGTGAAGGATGACACCCGCCGCATCTTGAGCCACAGGAACTCCTGCCTATGTGCTAGCCGGTGGCTCCTTGATGCTTTCTTAACATTGCAGCAACATTTCTAAGTATTGGGATATTTATGTTGACTTTGACACACTACCACTCAGATCTCCTGTATTAGGGTTATATTATTTTTTATGTGAAAATCTGCAGCAGCTAATTGCAATTACCAGAAAGCATATACAGAGAGCTTGTTGATTGCCAGTAGACAAAGACACTTCGGAAATCTTGGATTTTGCTATAGATGAAAGCCTATAAATTTTAAAATAGAAACCATGTTAACATTTACAATTTCCGTTTGCTAACAAATTCTGCTAAACAAAATTGGTGACTGATTAAGTAAACATTTATACATAAATAAAACAGTGAAGATCTCTTCAGTTATTGAGATGCAGACAGTTCAGTCTCTCATAAATAATACAGTGATGGGTTCTGGCATTACAGTGCATGATAAAGCTACCTAGTTCCAAAGTCTTAGGCAAACTAATCCATACGCATGAATCAATCAGTTCATTTTAGTCATACCAATGTTATATAAATGTCACTAAAAGCAATGCCTGAAAGATGTAACAGATTAATAAGTCCTCATGCGATACATCTAACTGGATGCAAACCTACAGCACGTAACTTCACACTGAACACAGCTGTACAAGCACTTTGAATAAGTAATTTTAATAGAAAACTCAAGGGCAGGCCTGTAATGAGCAGGTGTGGGTGAGAAAAATCTGGTGCATTATTAATTTCAGACAATGCCAAGTTCTTTTTCATAATGTACATTTTATTAATGCTCTCTGTGACTGCTTTTCATATCAGTTCATCACCAGGAGTACATTAATTACAATGTATTAAGATTCATTCCATGCCTGAGGAGTAAAGAAGTCCAGTTAAGATATGGAAAGTAGGTGAAACGTCAATCAGTATTGACTCAGGGCCAGATTAAATCAAAACTCTACCTCAGGCAACCCAGCAGCTGGGTGAATTTGCTAATGGTCCCGCCCAGAACCGCTCGTCAGTGAGTATCGGCCTCCCCCTCCTTGCCTGCTCACCTCCACATGTAACCTGTGTGCCATCGATACAGAGGCAGTGGATGGGATTCATAATTTTTATTAGGACTTGGGGTCGGTCTGGGTCATCTTTACAATTGTCACCATTAGTTACCAGGTGTCAGTCTTTTGGGTGCTGGTGAGAGATAGAGAGACATTGAAGGTTGTCATAAATTCCTTCAAGAATAACTCTTCTAGACATAAATGGCAAGGGTTTAAGGTGCAGGATGATGGGATTGTCTGGAGAGAGAAACAAATAGTGCGGGCTGTAATGATGAAAAAACACCCAGTCCAGGGGATTTCTGCTTTCTTGTGACCTAGTGAAAAAATAGAGAATTTCTGTTTTCCTGCAATCCCAGACCCCCTTCCATCCCATGCAGCACTCCAGACCTCACCAGGGTCAGGCAGCTTTAGGCTCAGGATTTAGCACTGCCCTTTTGAGCTCTAGAAACCATAAGAATGGTCCTCTCACAACTGCGAAAGATTACCAGCTTTCAAACTTTTTTGGAGGCATCTATTTTTCTTAATGTACCGCCTGTTTTTCATAAGATTTCTGGCTCAAAGATGGTGTGGGTTGTTTATATTTTTCATTATTTTTCTCCCTGGAAATAAAGGCTGACAGCTTCCACTGGGGAGGAAATCTGAGTCTCTCCAAGATGATGAGCCTGGGGACAACATAGAAGGCTGGAGAAGTGCATAAAGGAAGAGGCATCCACACGTGGCAGAGGAAAGCATGGCAGTTGTTGGGTGTTAATGGTAACAGAAACCCCACAAAGCTGGATGACAGAGGAGGTATTCAAGCAACCAAGGGGAAAAGACCATCCCTCCAGCTCACCTTGAACCACTGCAAGTGAATTACCACTCTGGATGCCCAAACCCCTCGGTGCTTTGAGGTAGCTTTCTGTTTCTATCAATCCCCTACTGGCCTGGCCTTGCAAAGGTATAGGGGCTTTGCCCCCAGTATTATGCTAAATAGCATAGTTGGTTTACATTGCCTGGCTTTTTAATGGGGAGGGGACACTTCTACCTTGGGTCTGCTTCCTTGCAAAATGCCAGGCTGAAGAGAGACTTTTATGTCTATGGAAAGCTATTCTGGGTCATTTTCTGAAATACTTTTTTTTTAAGTCTGTTTTCTTCTAATTTCAATTTAAATTTCCACTTTTTTTTTCCTAATTTCCTTCTGCTGCATGAATCTGCACAGTGGGACTCAGAATCAATAAGGTATCAGTAAGCTTTGAGTTGTGACAGATGAAGGGGAAACCCCAAAGCTCCTCTCCTGCTTCCATCAGGTGCCATGCTGCAGCAGCTGTCACCCTGCAAACGTCCATGCCCAGGCATAGCCTTGTGTTGCTGGGAGCACTGGCAGAGGGCTGCTGCTGTGTCATGGCAGGGAGACAGGGAATGACAATTCAATGCCGAGCAGAGATTTATCGGCTTTCTCTCAGCTAACCCCCCTGGCCTGCTGTGCTTCCTTTCCTGGAAAGATGTGGATATTACTCTGCACTCATGCTAATAAAGCTGGGCCTAGCAGTGTTATTTATGCCTTCCCAAATGTGTTTAGGCATGTAAATGTGAGTACAACATATTGTCTCTTCTTCTCTCACGGACACAGCTACAGAGACATGGGGACCTGTGCTGGCTGCCAGCCACCCATGCAGGGCACGGTTTTGCACACGCATTTGCACACACACACGAAGGAGAATCGCATGTAAAGGCACCTGCTGACATGAACACAGATGTCCATACATGCCTCCATTTACCCAGCCAAACAGTTGGTCCAGCACCATTTACATATCTTCAGGGTTTCTTTTTTTTTTTTTTTAAATTAATGCTTTTTAGCATTGAGGGAACCACATTGGTGGGGTTTGCATACCTCTAGTGACTTCTGCCCATCCCACATGCCGCCCACCCCATTCCCTCCCGGCCCTGAACCAAGCAGTCCAGTCCTCTGTGGGCCATAGCAGGTTATTTACAACAGTGGAGATCATGGGCCCAGCGAGTCCATCCTGTTTACTGGAATGAAGGAGAAATGTCTGTTGAGTTCTCTGCTGGAGGCATCTGTTGTCCTTCAGGTTCCTCCTGTACCTACTGTGGTGGCACAGCTTGGCTGCAAGACCCATGCCAGCCTCCATTGGGCAAGCATTGGTTTCTTATATATCCATCCCCAGCTAAGCTGACTGAGAAACGCTATCTTCAAGATACTAAGGCTCATTTTTTTCCAAAAGATATCTCTATTTACACAAGACATTAAAAGCTGAGCAGTATTTCACCCAGAGACTTTTGGCAAGCAGAGCCACTGCTGGATGCATGCTCTGGTCCCTATTTACAAGCGACAGCTTTGCTCGAGAGTGCTCTGTCAGCAAATTCAGCTTCCACTGGCACAAGGACGACTTCTTTGTCCCTCTTTCCTTCCCTCATTACCTCTCTGCACACCCAGGTCTGTATTCACAACAGGGACCTGGATCCAGCAGGGTTGCTTTATACAGCCCAGCTTGTGAGCATGGAGAGGGGCTCAGGATAGGGGTTGAGCATGCTCAGACATGTTTAAGTGTTTTCAAGCTGCAAAGCCAAAGTTTGGAGCAGACAAAACTGATTTCTTACAAAAGATGCTTTTCGCCCATTCTGCTCATCTTAAAAAAAAAGCAAGCACCCAAGTGGCAAGGGCACTTCCCAGGGCACTGCCATGTGTGGGGCAGCAGGAATCTCAGTTGGGCTGTTTTCTCCTTGGGGACACAAGGATTTGCCAAGGGTTTTGGTTAAGGCCAGTTTCTCCAGCCTCTCCTGTTGCGTGATCCCAAGTGAGGGATGAGTAAACTGAGGCACAGAGGAGCTGAGGCGGTGCACTGGCGTGGGCTTGCTGGGGTAGGCTCATTGGGTGTCCTGGGCGCTAGATGACACTGTCTTCCATGGTGACTCGCCTGAAGACCGGCTCCTGCTTGGGTGTCCTTATGCTTTCTGTGGAGAACAAGGGGAGAGCAGATAAAGCCCCAAAGCAGGATCCTGCAGCAGCCACTAGCTATTTTAAAGACAATTTCCACCTTATCATAGAATCATAGAATGGTTCGGGTTGAAAGGCACCTCAAAGATTGCCTAGTTCCAAGCCCCCTGCCATGGCAGGGACACCTCCCACTAGACCAGTTTGCTCAAAGCCCCAAACAAAGACCTTCAAACAAAAAAACCCTTCAAACAAAGCATAGGATGTCAGGCTTGCCTTGATAGAGAAGATTTCCTCAGAGCAGGTGACCGTATCTATGGGCCAGCATCTCATCAGGAACCTTCTCCCACCTTTTTTTGCTGAAGCTGCTAGTACAGACTTGCTTGGCTTTGTCCCCATGAGCCAGCTACTTGTTAAATGCTGTGAGGATCATCAGCATCAGCCACTGCTGCCCACTGTTCTCCAGATAAAGGGTGATGCTGAGGTGCCTCTTTTCTCCTTTAGGTTTAGCTTAGCTCAAGCAAGGAGAGCCCACAACTGAAATGCATCTGCCAGCTTGTACCAGCCCAACATGGCTTGTTTGAGCAAACTGCATTTTTTTTGTGGTCATCTCCCTGTCTCCTCCAATAAAGAATATAAACAACTGCAGAGTAAACAGATCTGTTTTACTATCAGACATTATCTGAAGGGCACTTCACATCCTGAGTACTCTGCTTTACAGTTGCCTCTATAATTATTGCAGCCCTGGGGAGGAAAACATCTCCTTTTACACATCCAGGTTGGGAACAGGAAGACATGTGCAATTTAGGGTAAACATATGTAGGCTTCTTTATAAATAATATTTCAGGGAGAGGTTAAGATATGCTAGACATTCAAGAAGAATTAAGAATTATCCTGGAACCACTTTCTAAGAATAAATCATTTCACCCCACCTCCCATCCACTCACGGGCCAGCAAATGTGTGTTGCTCTGTGTGGCTGCATGGAAAATATTGCAGAAAAAATGTGGGACACAGAATCATCAACTTTTTGGGCAACACCCAGCTTTGCTATTTTGGCTGTTATTTGGGTTTTTTTCTGAAGAGGAAGGATTTTCATCCATTCCCTGTTGCTCATCTCTTCTTTTTTCCAAGAAGTGGGATGCATTTCTTCCTTTTGTTTCAGCTTCTGCGTGCTGGGCGGACTGCTTTGCATTGCAGTACAAACTGCTAGCAGCTAAAAATGCCTAGGTGCACAGGGTATCTTAGGAAAAAAAAGAACTTCAAAAATTCCACCTGTTTAATATGAAACATTCTTTCTAGCTGATATCAATAGTAGCTTAAGCATTGAGGTCTTTTATCCGTATGTATGAATGCTAGCAGCGCAAGCAAGGAGGAGGGTGAGGTAGAGGTGATCAAAGGGCAGAGCCAAGGTGCTTGCATCAAAAGCAGCTCATCTCCTTATTAGGGAGGGACCTGCTCAAAATAAGGGCTCCTGGGGTCCTCAGTGGCAAACCATAAAACCTTCTTTCATTTTTTACATTTTTTTTAAGGTGAGGAAACCAGAGGCCGGTCAGAGCAGGCACCTGACATCCATAGAAAGGCTTCGGCCTGCCTCTAATTTGCATCCCATCACACATGGGCTAATCCTGTACAACCCTGTGTTTCTCTCTGACTGCCTACAGAAAGCATCTGAGAAACTGCTTTTGGCTCATTTCATCCAAAGGATGAAGCCTTGCCAGAAATTGGCAGCTTTTTCCTTCCTTTCCCCCACCCAAAGTTCCTACTCCCCTTTGCAGCCTTCGTGCAACCAAGTGCTCAGAGATGCCCAGGGTGAGGTGCTGCTGCTTTCCAAGTAGCATACCCAGAAATCCTCCACCCAGTTCATTGACCACTTGGTTTTCAACATTCATTCCCCAAAAACATTCATCAGTAGATGTTACAACAGGCTCGTGTCTGCTGAAAGGAGAAGGCTTTGCTGTCGATGGGACACAAAGGCTACAGGGCTCATGCCTACATCAAGCTTTCCTGCCACAAGGACCAGAATTAAATTCTGCCTGAGATGCCTCAGAGAGAAGTGGGAGAAGACAGGCTGAAACCAGTTTTATTATAGCCATAATTTACCCATTGAGCATCCTGCTGCTGGAAATAACCTTTCCAAAGTTGTAACATAAGATGCAGTTGATTGGCGTCTGGAGATATCGGGTCATCCATACAAGTATTCCCATGCACACCAGCTGAGGAGGTTGTGCAGCAGCTATAATTGTGCCTTTTAAGTTGTTGTTTGGGGTTTTAAGCAATGCTGTCAAAATACCAAAAATTTTCTTCCAATACATAATAACTGCTCTGTATACCAATTTTCTTTTTTTATTTATTGAGGTTTTAGATTGGGTTTTTACATGTGTACAGTGTCTTTAAGGAGTAGAAATATAAGAAAAGACAATACATGGAGGATGAAGAAATAAAAAGACAGCAAATAGTTTGGATGATTTTTTTTGCTGTTGGCATTTTGCTGGAGAAGACTATCACCATCTGCCTGGCATATCAAATACAATAAACAGTAAGCACCTGTAAAAGGTGATTCTGATGTGAAAAGGAAGATTTCCAAGCTACCCTGGCTAGTCTCAACATTTCAGCATTAAATAGATCATCCCCTCTGAACTTGAATGATGTATGATCCAGTGTATGATCTGTGCTTCCCTAGGACTTGCCAAAGCTCTTGGAAAAGCAAAACCAGCCCTACACCAGCTGCCTGCACTGAACAGCTGCTGCCCTCCCAGGGGTACCCCTTTGGGTGCTGTCCCCTGGCTGTGCTACTAATGTCCCTGCCAAGGACGGCCACCAATGATGTGAGCACTGCTGCCTTCCCTGGGAGCATTAATCACCGATTTTATCTGCTTTACACTGCAGGATGTTCTCCATACCATTATTGGAGATCCTGCGATGACATGACATTTATATAATGTTCATGAGCACAGACTATTTAAGCCCTAAAATATTCATTAAATAAAATTTGCATAGAGTCTAGCTGAATGCAGCAGGTATCTAAAAATAAAGTACTTTTCTTGCTAAATGTAAGGAGGAGATCAGGGAGTGACAGATGACCACGCCAGTGCTCTTAGGCTTTCCTGAGATAGCTTTTTAATAAGTTGAGCTATCTTTTTATCCCTGTTGTCTAGGCAAGTCTGCAGGGTATTATATTCTTTATGAACTAGTGAGATCAAGAGCATATGGGTGTGTGTGAGAGAGAGAGGCCAGATGGGCAGAGAAGAGGGAAGGAGGATGAAGACAATAGGGACACACATAGGGACACACAAGGACCTCCCAGAGCTCAGCACCTCCCACCACTGCTACCATTTCTCCTGGCCCTCTGAAGCATCTCACTGCTCATTACCTGGGGGCAGGGAGGAAGGAAAAAGATTGGTTAACAACCAGAGATTTCAGGGTTTTAAATGCAATCAAGAAGTGGAAAGGAGCAGCACCATGATATTTAATATTGCCTACACAATACCTCCAAAGCTGTGACAAATACCCTCCATCCCCAGCAACCCTTCAGCCTGCATAGTCTTTCTTGGCATGTCTTTCCCTTTGTGTCTCTCCTTCACATGTTTCAGGGAAATCTTTACAGTGTCTTATGGCTCTGCAGAAAATGGACAGGCATTGCCCATTGAAGCCAAAGTGTCCTTAAGCCATAGAAAACAAAGCAATTGCACAGTAAACTGGTGTCTCAGCTTGTTATGGGGGAATCTGTGATGGGATTAGACAGGAAAACTAACCCAGTCCTGTGAAAATTACAGAAAAAAAGTCATTCACAACTTGCAAAGCATCCCAGGATGATGTCCAGGAAAATGCAAGAGATAGAGCCTTGCACTTCTCCATTCCTCTCTTCCCATCTGCAAGCAAGGCTTTTTGAAAAGACACCTCAAGCAAGGCATTGACATTGACAATCCTCACTCTAAACGTGCCCAGCAACTCATGTCTCCCAAAGCTGGTCCCATGTTTCAGAATGGGGAAGTTCTATGTACCAGGGTGATGTTTTCATCAGACCATGCACTGTTTGCCTCTATTCTGTTTGGTTTTCATTGAAAACAGGATGCTTACTGTAGTTGAATGATGAAGCTTTAATCTTCTCCCTATAGAGCAAATCTGTAGGGGTTTTTTGTTGTTGTTGTTGTTCGGGGTTTGTTTTGGTTTTGTTAAACAAAGCTCTAAAAAAGAAGATACCTCCAGTACAGGGCTGATCATCCCCTCCAATTCAGCTTGCAAAGTTAGGTGCCCCAAGCATAAGTATGGATTTAATATCATAATCGCTACTGCTTCTTCACCAAGCTGCTTTCTCACATCCCTGCCTTGACTCTGCATTAAGAAATGCCTTAGAAGTTTTGTAGCTCAGAGCATTTTAGGCACTGAGGACTTAACATTGACTTGAGTTTCTCGTGCTGCAATCCACACAGAAGACACCACTACATTGCCAGTCACTAAGAATTGTATCTACCCAGCTACCTATCAACAAGTGGAAACATTCACCATGCCCATAATCAACTATCTCACAACAAAAGCCTGTCTTCACAGGGAAAAAGATGATGAAAAGAATCCCCATCCTGCTCCCCCCCTCCAACTAAATTACAGTCTTAAACCATTTTTGTCTTAATATAATTAATAATATCTATTTTCCCTCTGTTTTGTGATTCATCTGCTTCCAAAGCTATAAGAAGCATCAACAGTGAATCCTGTGGTGCCAGAACAGCCTGGGGATGGAAATAATCAACTTGAAAATAAACAGCATTTTTCTGCAAAGCACTAATAGTTATGGTAGGCTGGCAGAGAGAAGCTCAAGAGAGAAGGGATGGACGGGAAAAACAGCCTGTCTACTGATAAAGCCAAAATACACAGAAAGGCTGGGGAAGAACAACCATTCAGAGTAAAGAAAGTCAAAGACTTTTCAATAGGGCACACTCATCCTGTAGCAAATCCAACACTGGGTGGCAGCATCAAGAGCAAGAGCATGACCAGGGTTGTCCCATGGCTGCTATGAAGTCAGGTGATTCTCAATCTCCTGATGAGAAACTCTCCCTTGTTAAAACCTAGACCTGGCAAGAGGCACAGCTGTGATCAGTGCTTGGTCAGAAATGAAGTTTCCTCCCCAAGATGTTTTGGCCTGAGTGCCTAGCTGCAAGAAGGATTCAGGAAACCCAAATCAGACTCTTTTGTAGGTCATGAATACCACCAAATACCACTACCCCCTGGTTCTAACCCCTCAACAAGCCCCTGCTGAGCAGCACCAAGCAGCACTGCCCCACGCAAGGACAATCCCAGAATGGAGCAGAGCTGCTCCGCTGTTGCATTTATCCTCCAGCACTGAGAATATCTTGTCTAACAAGGGAATCACCTGCCTGCTCCAAATCTTTTGGCTTTTATCCAGCTTGATGGAAGCTGGATGGATGCTGCTTGGATGGAGGCAGCAGCAGATCCCAAAGCCCAACGCATGGGAGGACTTTACGAAAAATTGAATACAGAAAAATTGGTGCTGAGTGCCCAGAGGTTATTTTTACTGTCAGGCTTTCTAGTCTGTTTTGTGGCTTTCTTTGCCATTAACCTTTCCAGTCTATTTTGTGGCTTCTAAAAACTGATGATGGATCCCTAATTGGTCCCAAGAGATTTGAAGTGGGAGGCCGGAGGAGAGCAGCACAGTACCATCGGTAGTGGCAGGATGGGAAGGGCAATGTGGCCCAGGACAGCAATGGCACTTTGTGTACACCCGGAGCAAGAAAATAAAGACACAGCAAACAATGACCGAGGAGGCCTAACGGGGACTTGCTTTACTCTTTGACATGCTCCAGCAGTTTTTAATCTCAGAAGAATCAAAATTAAAAAAAATAAAATAAAAAAGGTCATTACAATAATTAAAAGGTATGACACATGAAATACTATACTCAAATCATCCATGTGTCATTGGCTAGTTTATACAGTAGGCACAATTACCAACCTAGAAACACCTGCAACAAATGTCAACCAGTGGTGTTCTCACCCCTTAGTCTGATATTTCTAATCAGCCGGAGCTGTGTATCTTTGTGCTTAAATTGCTCAGCTTAGGCCTCCTTTCTTTGGCATTGCTCACCCATGCCACAAAGGAGTGGAGACTCATACTGAATAGAGTAATGGAGAGAGGAACAACAGCAACAACAAAAAAAGAGAGATTAATCGTACAGTACATACATACAGTTTCTTCTAAATTGTGATCAGTTGTTTATTGGTTGGCAAACAAGCTTCACTTTTACAACAAATATTAGTAATGAGGTCATTCAACTGTTGAGACCGTACAAAATGGATCATAAATTAAAAAAGAAAAAAGAAAAAGAAATTCATACTCCGTGCTGCTAATTTACCTCCAGAAAGCCTATGTTACTTAAAAATCCTGTCAAATAAATAAATTTTCTGTTAGAAAAAATAATGAACAGAAGACTTTTTTATTATTTTAAATCACTGCAAAGTACTTTTTAGCTCACTATGCATCAATCAATTTTCTTCTTACCCACTGCAGTACAAGTGCCTACACCAGGGACCAGACAGAGCCATGAAGGCCCTTTGCTCCTCCAGGGAAATGACCATCTCCTGTAGAAGCCTCACTATGTCTATTAAAAAAACCCTCTTGGCTCCTGCATGCAACCCTACAGCCTGGCTGAGGGGATGCTTGCTGAAGATGCTTCGCAGGATTATTGTCATGATTAGTTGTGCACTGTCAATGGGGAAGTTTGCCCTGCTCTAGTCTGCCAAAAGATCTGCTGGCAAGATGCCAGCTGAAGAAAGTTATACAGTGAGGAAATAAAAAAGACTGCCTTGCTGAAAAGAAATGCTCACGGTGTTACTAAAAATGGTCTTTAGAAAGTAAAGGGGAGGATGGAAGGGATGGGCAGCGGAAGAGGAAAACAAAACTGGAAAAAAAAGGAGTTATGAAAAACCTTGCTCCTACTGGTAGACAAACTTACAAGACCAGCACAACAGAAAAAAGTTTTTTTTTTTTCCACTACATTAACAGGGACGCAAGTTCTGGAGGAACAGAAAGCAGACTATATGTGTAATGCTAGTATCTGTACATTACATAGAAATTGTTCACTTCTCTTTTTCTGCCATTAGTTTTTATCATCCATTAATACAGCAAAATGTAAAATATGCCTTTAGCATAGAATTCTAAGATTCCCTTCCATCTCATTAAATTTGTTTTTGTTTTGTTTGCTCCCGCAGCAAAGGGTGCTGCGGTGAAACCAAGTTGTGAGTGACCAAAACCCATGAAGTGATCTGGATTGGTAAGAAAGAGTTTTGTCAGCTTGTTTTTGTGCAGCGCTCCCACTTAGATGCATTATCGCTACTAGTTTCAAATGCACATTTTTGGCCTTTTTTTTTCTTGCCTTTTTTTTTTTTGTCCCTCTTAAATCAGGTCCTCGGTATTAAGAGCAACATAGCAGCAAGGACTGTTTAAAGAAACATGGCATAACTTGAGAAGGCCACAAAGCGTGCCATTATCTATCTCTTTCATTAACATAATGAAGTCTGTGTAGAGGGAAAAAGGATGGGGGGAGAAGCGGGAGGGGCAGCAGTTACTGTCCTCTCTGTGCCAGCCTAAAAATTCCAGTAAAAAAAGTCTGAGAGTTTCCTTTTGAACAGCGTGAAGATTTAGAAGTACACACAATATTACCACTGTTTGGATTAACTCAGAACAGTAAACCGAGCATTACGGAGGGGCTTTTTGTTGTCTCTTTGCTTAATTTTTGCTGAATCTTCTATAGACTAGTGACCAAGTGAGCGGGTCCTTTTGCATTGCCGTCCGGGGAGGTTCCCTCTTTGTTTGGCGGGACTATAAAACCGTCGCTGCTGCCTCGACCTAGCTGGTAGTAAGTGTGTAGCTGATGGACGTGGTTCCTGGAGCCAAGGTTGGGCATGCTTTTGTAGTAAACATCATCGGCATCACCGCCACCGCTTTTGGCTGGTGGGGGATCGGTCTGGGTGCTGGCGGTGACGCTTTCTGTCATGGGCATGCCAGCCAGTGCGGGCATACTAGTGTAGAGAGAATCCCTGTTGGGTGACTGGAGGTCGTCTGTGTGCTCGTTGGTCAGCAAGGGGAAAAAGCTCTCGCTGTTGTCTTGTGGGATGCACCGCCGGCTGTAGAGGTGGGGATGGTGGTTTTCTGCTGAGTATACCCGGGGGGGCAGCAGCGGGGCATCCGACTCTTCGTGTATGAGCTCCAGGCCCAGGCTTTCCTCATGGGTGAAGGAGGTGGCGTCGTCCAGCACAATGGCGTCATCCTCGCTTCCACCGCCCACGCTGTTGACGAGTTTGTTCATCAGGTTGCGGCTCTGCTCGCTGGAGCGCTCGTGGTTGTTCAGGTAGGAAGGGATGTAGTTGGAGGTGAGTTCCTTCAGGATCTTTTTCTCGAGGGCGTTCTCAGTGTGGTTGTACCCGCGGTCAAGGATTTGCACGCAGTTGCTGAGGTACTCGCCGCTGGCGATGCTGTAGCTGTTGCCGTGATTACCATTCAGTGGTAGAGTATCCGTGACACTTGTATCCCTGGCATTGTTCAGAAGCCCCTCTGAAAAACATTACACAAGAGAGGGTGACTTGTACAAACAGGACACTCACGCGGGACGTGCACACTCAATCCCCCTTCCTAGGCTGCTGCGGCAGTTGAGGAGAGAGCATTGCAGCCAAAATAGGAAGGCACAGCTTCAGCTAACTGGCTTAAGGTCTTCCCACTGAAAAAATGGAAAGCACCATCAAGTATGTGACTTGATGCGGCAACAGCTGGTGGGAAAGAATTTTCTCTCCTGGTCACTACCTCCTACAGCTCTTGTGCTTTGCTGTATGTATTCCCAGGGGAACTTAGAAATAGGTGACCCTGGGCTGGTCTCAATTACCCTGGCTCCAGGAACTTTGGAGGAAGGGGGCAATTCTCCTCAGCTGAAGGAAAAGTATTTGCAGCCCAGGTTAATCATTACTCAAACTTTGTTTTGGAGTGCATCCTTCCTAGAGGAAAAAAAATATAATTACTCTCTCCTTTTGCTGAGCAGGCTGCCAGGGGAAAGGCATAGGGTCTGAATGGCAGGATTGGGGGATTTGCAAGGTGGAGGCACAAAGTGCTTCCTGGTCCAGGCTTTTTCAGAACAAGCCTAAATGCCCTACCTCTCCCAGCCCAAGGACACAGCCAAAATTGTTTAATCTGCACTGGCCTGGTGGGGATTTTCTAATACAGTGATGTTGGAGGCAGCTGCTGTGCAGTCTTGCAAAGCCTTTAAAAATAGCTCCCATTTTACTTGCAAAGTTAAAGCAGAAAGTTCAGTGGAAGGTACAGCAAGTACCATCACCACCATGGCAGAGGGGAACCTTTGAGGAGTAATTGGGTCTCGGAGTGCCCCCCAACTAACTGCCTATTGCATTTTCATAGGTGTCTCAACACTGTCAATATAAGGCTGGAGCTCAGCTCTTTCGCAACACTTGATGGGACACGGTGGGGAAGCGCTCTGAGAGCAATACAGCACAAGTGGGCAAGGACAAAGAAAATCAGGCCCAGCAGTTAAGCCGCCATGCTTACTTTTGGAGGATTACAGGCCTCCTTTGAAGGAGTGCAGGTGTAGGGATGCATGAAATAACATATTGAACTTTCAGCTAAGGGCCTGGGGCATTGCCAAAAAATGGCAAGCAACTCCCAGAAAGCCACAGTGGATTACAGGAGCCATTAGCTGACAATTTCAGATGAACAGTTGCTCATACCATGCTTGGTACATGGCATGTGTACCTTTTGAAAATACAGGATTCAGTCTACATCTGCAATGGAGTAGTTGCTGCATGTTAAGGGGTGGAAAGTGCTACCACAGGCTTTTTTCTTGCTTTTGAGTGAAATGCTCCAAATGTGTAGGTCACACTTTAGGTTTCTGAAGCTTAGATGGTGCTGCCATATCCTGGGTTTCCCAAAAAATGAGGCAGCTATGCCAAAAAATCAACTAGCCATCACAGACATAGAGCAAAGCCATTGATTTTCACGGTGGAAGTTCTCAAATCAAGTCACGATGCTTGGGAAAAATGAAAAGTGAGCATTTTGGGGAGAAGACCATATGTAATGGGTGATGGGTACAACAGCGTCTGTCTGATGGCCATATTGAGTAATGCATGCATTGAGGTGCTGAGCGCTGTGCTTCTGCTGCCAATGCATACATCTGAGGTTTGGTGGGGAAATAAAATGGAGCACCGCAGATGAGAACAGAGTGGGGTCTGTAATGAAACACGCTATATAAAAATGCCATGACTTTGCAAATTAAAATGTGAAGTACAAAACCAATCATATAGACAGTTATATGAGAAACTATGTTGGGTAAACAATACCACAAAAATGAGAAATAAACAAAGAAAGCATCATTTAAACTCATATATATATGTACACGTACATATATATATGAACATACATAAACACGCATACACGTATATATACACATGTATATTCATATTCTTTTGATTTCAAAACTGTGAGATGAATTTCCTTTATTAACTACATCATCTATATGTGATGCAATAAAAGTGAACTAAAAAAAATTACATTTGATATGCAATGTTTAGCTTTACTCCCATACTTGTCTCTCTGTAGGGCTCTAAACGACAGCATGAAGAAAAGGAAAGAAAAAACAACAAGTAAGCTTACAGCGACAGTAGGAGAAACATGAGCAAAAAGCAAATTGATGATATGTAGAAAAAAGAGTTAAGGGAAATAATTTCCACTGCCCAGAATACATGAATTTGTTACATGGTTTATTTCAAGTTAAAAATATTGACATTTTAGACAAAAAAATTATTTTACGCGCAATATTCAATAGACCACATTTTTATTTAAATATTATGACATTTAAAATGTTTTCCAATGTCATTATAAAATGTTCAGCATGCAACACAAAGCAAGAAATAATGCCTGGAAATTTAAGAAAACTCTAAGGCTGGTAACAGTCATGCTTGAAAAGACAGGCACTGCCAATGTTACTTCCAAAGTCTTGAAATGAATGGCTTTACTTACTGTTAGTTATAATAACCCCTGGCAGTTGAAAACAAAATCCGTTCCTGTGCTAAAAATGTTTTGCTGTCCATCCTTTGCAACAGTGCTTTGTAAGAGTATGACTTTGCTCATCATGGGGTTGCTGGCATTTTACAACTTTGGTAAGTATGCTTTTTCTTAACTGAACACTTGGCAAACTACATGGACTTTGAAAAAAAAATAGAATCTAAGAGTTCGAATAATGGAATTGGTAAATGAAGCTATTGAGAAGAAAGGGTTAAACCAAGAAGAGACAGAGATGAAGATGAAGAGCCAGTGATAATTCTCAGCTTCCCACTTTGCAATGGTCTGTGGCACGCTGGGGTTTAACCAGAGCTTGTTAATGGGACCATCGACTTCTCTTAAAATTAGCTCTCACAAAAGCATTCAGGCTGTTGCAAAAAATTCCTGCATCCAAGAGACTGAGCCAGCGTATGTCTGTAAGCTGCCAATGGTGGTGAACACTTGGCATGTGCTGCAGGTGCCAGACCCCTCACCTACCATCTCCTCCCTCCTCTACTCTCTATGTCCCATCAAGGAATCGCTTTTGTCACCAGAAGATGGGACTTTTGCCTTTTAGGGTCCAATTCCCTGTTCCAAGGGTGATTTTTAGGGTTTCTGGCCCCTGGTGAGTCTCTACTGCAGAAGAGATAGCTTCAGCTTGAGCAGAGTGGGTATTTTAAAACATGTAACTGGGGAGGGGGAAAGGAAGGGGTGGACCAGATCAGGCCACAGGTTTCTTACAGAGTCCTGTCTCTGTCAATGGCCAGCACCAGAAGTGGCAGATGAAGGTGCAAAAAAAAATCATTGCCTTAGTGATGTGGAATGAATTAGTTGGATGATGTTAGCTAGCAATGCACTCATCACATGCTAATCCTAGCCAAGGCACAGCCAGAGGTGGTGACAATGTCTACTTTTACAATGCACTATCATTGCTTTAGCGTGTTTGTAGGTGAAGCATCCTTAAATCCTGAAGAACTGCCAAGGCCATTAGGCTTGGTTGGTTTTGCTAACCTTTATTTCTGTTGTGAGATCTCTAGTTCACAGTTTGCAATTGTCCAGGGACAGTAATCGGTTTGAAAAGCAACAGCTATACCAGTTCTACAGTCATTTATTAACTTGCAGCCTTCTGAAAAGAACAGGTTGGGCTCTGCTCCCTCTGAAGACAATGGCAAAGCTCCAGAGGCTTATATGGGATCAGTAGTGGTCCCACTCTCCTTCTTCACCTCCCAGGGCTGAAGCCTGAGTAGGTTTTTCTGTTATCCATCTGGCTGTGTTGAACTGAATAGCACTTGGAAATCAATCACACTACTTTTGTGGAATAAAGTGCTGTTAGCTCAGGTAACTGAATCTAGTCTTAAAAAATTAGAAGACAAGATTATTAAAATGCATGTAAAACCTTTTTGTCGCATTTTCACCCAAATCACTTGCACTCAGTTGAGACACTCAGAACTGAACATCAGGAATTCTCTTACACCAAATGCTGATGCAGCATTACCTGCTGCCACTTGATTTAAAAGTACCCCAAACCTCAATGATATCATGCAAGAAACTATACAGAACATCAAAGCTCATTTCAATATTTGCAGTACATTGAAGTTCTTAAAATTCAGAGTGTTTCATGTTTAACAGCCCTTTTTTAAAAAGCATTAATAGAAGCAAATTTATTGCAAAAAGTTAGCATAGTTTAGGAAATTAATGAACAGCAAAAAGCTCAAACATGTGCCTTCCTTGTGCTTTAAATGAAAATACCCTAGTGATCCAGTTCAATATCTATTTCTATCGTAAACAATATACTTTCATATAGTACATGGGGTTTTCCTGCTTGCATTAAAACTATCATTATTTTCCCTTCCTTAGAGATTGTTTACTGAAAAGGGACACCTTCATTGGGAGTGGAGAGATTACAAGAGTGCTGACATACTTGTGCTTGAACACAGCATTATTCTGTAATGATTCAGACACTTTACAAACAAGCCGAAAAAAAAGAAAAATCCCATATAAGTGGCAGAGCAAGATGGAGCCATCAGAGGACAGGAGCTGGAAGAGCTCCACACTCCTCAGCTCCTCCTCAGGTCCTGCTTAAATGCATCTGCCTCTTCTTTATGGAAGAATCAGGACATCAGCTTACAAACACGGTCCCTTCCCACAGCCGAAGCAGAGACAAACACATAGGTGACAAGAGACTGATTTCTACAGCAGAAACCTCTGCTAGGTACAACTGACCCTATCTGTTTCTTTTCCACTGCCAAAAGGATGATATGCTAGTTTCCCTATACCTATTTTTTTTTTTTTGCTTTCTAGTAGCACACATAAAATATATTAATGCAAGCGGCAAAACATTTTTCACAATATCTAAGCTCTGCTCTTTGGAGCTGACCTATGTTTCTTGCTTCAGATGTCATTTTTCTTAGAGATCAAGGGCAGTTTTACTTTATTTTGCATTTTTTTCCTGCAGAAGTTGGTGTGCTGCTGACCACAGTTCTGTGTGCCATTTTAAATAAGAGCAGCTTTGGTGGCAAAGGCCATTTTAGCTTCACTTACCTTCAAAGGTGTTCCTGTTTCTGAAATGAATGGTTTAACAAGGAAATGTGCTGACAATAAAGAGAGGAATGGATACATCTGACAAAACACACACAAGATCAAAACAATACAAAAGCAAGGAGATTGAAAAAAAAATAAAAATCATCAAAATCAAAACCACTATGAATGCTTTGAGTAGAACTGACTCTCTCAAAGTGAGTTTGAGCGCTCATGGAAAAAAAGCCTCTGGAAAATGGAAAGATATATTGAAATGAAAGAAGGGGATTTTTTTTTTGTGCCCAGTTCAAAAAAAAACCAAAGTGTGTGTGTGCGTGGAGAGAGAAAAAAAAAAAAAAGAAAACAAAAAAGAAAGAAATGGGCTAAAATAAGCCATAGAAAATGGAATTCTCACTAGAAAAATTAGAGAGAAACTCCAGCACACCTTGTGCGTTGTACATGCTGACAGAAGGGTTGTTATAGACCGCCGATTCCCCGAGCAATGTATTATAAGGGTTGTTAGTGCCATGAGGACGAAGCAGAGCATTGGTTATAAGATGATTAGCCATGGCTCCTGGAGCAGCCCGATAGAAAGACAGAGAAAAAAAAACAAACAAAAAAAGGTCAATCAGGCAAATATGGTATTAAAAAAAAGGGAAAAAGAACATTCAGAATGACAACAGTTGAAATAGTCCTGATTACAAGCAGCCAGCTAATTAGACTCAGAAAACTGTATGCCACTAAAGCAGAACAGATGTTACCAATGATGCACAAACCCAAACCAATGCAAAAGAAAATGTATCAGAAAGCATATAAGCTACATTTATGGTAGTTCCCCAGTCGCTCAGAGTGTAAGCGAGGCTATGCCCACATGCTTGCTATAAAGAAAGAAAGGAAGATGGCAGCCTACACAATGTGAGGGGAAAAACTCTCTGAAAAGTGCCAAATGAATAAAAAAAATATATAATGACTAACAGAAAACGGCACATTCAACTCCCACTATGGGCTAGAATCTCTTTTACTGGTCCTTTGCAACACATCTAAAATGAAAGAAGCAGAATTGAAAAGAAAGGATGGAGAATGAGGCCTCTCCGAAGGCTCTTGGTACGTATCAGAGAGCAGCTGTTTCTCATGTCTAAGAGGGTGAGTTTCACTTCAGCTATTCCTCTGGTACCATTATCAAGCACATCCACAACAATTCGAATCCTCCCTTGAAGGTGAGAGCACCACAGCTCCATCATTTCTATCAGGAGTAAGAGCGGCCATGGAGATGCACGTTTCAAGGTTCTCCGTATGACCCACAAACACACTGTTTCCCCGCTCCCAGGCCTTTTTGCTGTTGTTTCCAAGCACTCAGCCGACAGTTGTCCTCCTGCTTTGTTTTATCCCTTGGAGTTGCAGCCTCTGGACTTGTGCTTTTCAGAATCATCACGGCCTGGCAGGTGGATGCCAAGACCTACCTTGATATCTATTGTGGGCATCAACCCATGAAGCAAAGCATTCTCCCCACCTTTTAGCTGACCTACAGGACCAAAAAACCCATTAAGCCCTTTCTTCAAATCTCATCTGGGATCCAAAGAGATGATCAGCTCAAAAACTTGCCCCCAGGGTAATTGTCACTGTCAGTAGTAGAGACCTATAGCAGGACACACCATGATTTTTATCTCCAGGGCTAAACTGTTAAGACAAAACCTTTCCACAATGAAAGTCTTTGGTAGGGTAACTAGAGCAAGCCAGAGGGCTGAGGTTACCTGGCTGTCACCAACATCTTATATCCCTAACCCAAACCCACGACCAAAAAGCTTATCCTCCAAACTAGCAACCCTGGCAGGGATGCCTTTATCAGTGGCTGAGATATGGAGACTCCATTTGCCTCTTTTAGGGGTGGAGGTGGCCCTGTGGCTTGGTGGAGGCAATCTTTGTGAGGCATGTGGGGTGCTGGATACAATCTCTTCTCTGCAACTCATTACCTGATTTTTCTTTCCTTTTCTTTCTTTTCTTTTTTTTTTCATGGATTTATTGAGGATATATAAGCCCCAAGGGCTTCTGGCTGGAATAAATCCCCTTAGCAGTGACCCCTCTGAAAGCTCACATCTGTTAATTATTTTTTTAAAAAAGAAAAAAACTGGCCAAACCTAAGGCTAGGTGGAGGTCTCCAGAGTTACCTCCTGTGGTGCTCATATCTCCTGAGATGGTGTTTCTCCATGACTGTGCAGGTAGAGGAGAGAGCAGACCGCTCTCCTGCCTCTCCCTCATCCATCCCAAGCCTTTCCCAGCCCCAGGTGCATGGCGTTAGCGTATCACTTAATCAGTCTTTTGAGCACAGGACAAAGTAGAAGGCAGCGCTGTATGGGGGCTGCATGCCAGGGAGGCTCCTCGATACATGCAGCTGGAAAAAAAGACTTGTTTTGTCTCACCTGATATTTTTGGCTATGCTGGTGGAAAGCAAGATGAGCTGCTGTGTTTGGAAATAAGGAAACAAAGCTGTCTCCTGTAAGAAAACATTATATGAACGCTTAACTAAGCAACCTTGAATGTAACTAATAGGTAAATGAGTCAATTTTTTCTTTCTGGTAAGGTATTTTCCATCAATTTCATGTATATCTGTGATGAGTGACTGTAGAAACCACTCGTCTTCTTGCACTAGTTTTATACCAGTGTGGATACTAAGTCCATTAAAATTGTTTCTGCTTTCATCCCACTTTTAATCAAACCAGGCCATAAAAGATTCAAAAAAGGACTCACTTTGATTGAGGTAAAGGGAATGTCCAGAGTTAATGCCAGACACAAATTCAGAAGTTTAACCCAATCTCCAACTCAGGCCCTATGAGATTTGATACGGAGAAGACTATACCTGCCACATCGTGCTGAATGTTTTAGCTTGAGGCCTCTTTAAATGGCAGCTGCCACAAAGAGCATCTCACTCGATATATCCCTGGTCTGATCTTGTCTAGTGATTCCTAGCAGATGGGAACAAGCTGATCCTGCCATGGCTAGGAAGGTTGAGTTTTTTCGCACGGGGGATGTTCTTGCTGCGCGACAAGAGGGAATGTACCAATCTGTGTCAGCGCTTATCGTTTCGCTTGCCTACATTTGCTGGGGTGGTGGGCTCTGAAGCAAGCTGGTTCTCTAGGGCTGTTATAAACTAGATAGTTTCTGGCAACTTTTAATGCAGATTCTGACTATAAACTTGGGAAAAAGTTGAAAATACAGAATAAGTCATTTTTGCTCTCCCAAGTGTGTGAAAGAGGCGGCTTGGTACAACAAAACAGCCACCCATTCCTGTACGTAGCTATGAAGCAAAAATATTGCATCTTCTGCCTTCCTCTCCCTTGATTGCTGAGGGCATTAAGATTTTTTAATTTACTGATGAAAATGCCACTTTTGATGGCAGTGTTGAGTAATTCTTCTGATGCAAATCCAAAACAAACCCACTGCTAGCATGTTCAGCTACCTTTCAATACCCAACTGGGCCCTAAGTGCTCTGCAGCAGGTTCCCAACATGGTGGGCTGGCTATGGCAAACTTCACACCTTTGTCATCTTAAAAAAAAAAAGATATGTATCTTGTGTTCATTAGCTTGGGCTCTTGTTTCTCCCTAACGGTTTTAGAGCTGTAAACTCTCTGAAAGGATGCTGAGAGAGAAGGACTGCATTCAGGCTCCATAGAGCCTACAGTTAAAGCTTTAGATAGAACAATAATATACCAAATAAATCCCCATTATGTGGTTTCTCCTTTCTAGGAAGGAAAAAGAAAAAGGTAATACCAGCCATACATTTAAGTATCATTCTGCCTTTTTCATAACATTTTATCATTGCTATAGCAACCAACAGGGCTATTAGAAAGAGTGGATTAGGTCTGCAGAGGAGGCAAGAGCAGAAGGAGCAGGTAGACTTCCGAAGTATGATTCCGTTTGCATGAAAATGGCCTTGGTGATAAACAGCCCATAAAAATTCAATAAAGCAAGCACAGGATCAGAGTGGCACACTCTCCCAAAATACCACAAGAGAAATCAAAGACGCTTGTTCTGTAGCCCTGCTTGTGAGTGTGCAGCAAAAGTATGGGGCCGGGGCGATTGCAAAGGTCAATGCATATCCAGGGACCTGAAAAGCAGGGCTGTGGGTGCCCATTAACCATCCTCAATCTCCTCCCCAGCGGAGTGGTCTCAGGACATGACCCTTAGCAACTGTCTAGCTTGGTGTTGAGAATGTGCCTAATATCTTCAGCAAGCAGCAGTTGTTCATTTTTTATTTTTTTTTATTCACTTACATCTGGATCCTCAGCTCTCAGCGTCTGTGGAGAAGCACCAATTTCTCCCAGCAAATCCCACAGCCCTGTGTCATTCTTGATTCTCTCCATTTAAATAAAACACTCCCTATAGAAACCCCTTTCTTTGATGTCTCCTGAAACACCTGAGCCCAGCACACAGCCACCACTATTTGCTTTAGTTAATGTGACTGCCTTCAACTCAAATGTGTTGAAACACCTTTGGTTCTGCTAGTTGAAGATGCCCTTCTGAAAGCAAATACACTCAGTTTCCAAAACCCTATGATGCTGTGTACATCTGGGAGCATGAATTCGGAGTTGGAAGAAAGATGGGGCTTCAAACCCACAGGTTCACCTGGGCCTCTCCTTGTTCAGTCTGATGAGATTATCATAACCAGCAAACATATTTAACAGCAGAACTCACACCTCTACAAAAATTCCCTACAAACACACCAGCATAACTAGAGTCTCCAGTCTCCTTGTTTCTACTGCTGTTCAACCAAAGTTCAGTGTAAAACACAGCTCCCAGGCCAGCTCCGATATCCAAAATGACATTCAAATTCAGGTTTCTGGCAGTGCCAGTGATTAGTTCAAGGTTTCCTGACACTGGATCTCCTTAAGTGAAGGATTTACACACTGCAATCACAAGGAAAAAGGAATGATGCTCTTACAGAAGGCAAGTATTAGCTGAGTAACACGCAGATCCTCCTGTCCCTCTCACAGTATTGGGGATCTTCATGATCCAAGTACTGAAGATCCAGCCTTTCTTACCAGGTTTCAATGGCTGTAAGAGGGGATATCCTGCACTCAGAGTGCAGGGAGAGATCTGGAGGATTGCATTTTTGACTTGCAGACTGAGAAGATCTGGCAGGGAAACCAACCAGGAGAAAGAAAATGAAAATCCCACAATTGTTACCACCACTGTAACCACACACAGAGGATTCAGATAGCTACAGTTAGCTGCTTTGTCTTTTAATGACAGTATGCAACCAAATAGTACCTTTTTCTTCCCTTTCTAAGATAGAAAATGATGTCTTTGATGTAAGACAACATTGAATGTAGAAGTAATTTTTTGGAGGATTTTGGTGTTATGACTGTAAGTGAAAACTGCACCTTGTTAAACACAAGTCTGATTTATCCACTCACTGAAAGCAAAAAATTAAAAAGATGATGACAAGCACATGTTGCCAGACTTCAGACTGCATCATTCAGGAACAAAATTCAAGTAATTTCTTGTGGGCAGCTGGCTGACAAAGTCACACAAAGCCATTTAGGTTAACTTGAATCATCTGCATGGTCTACTCAACAGGAAGGGAAACAGATCCAACTGCTCCTTCAGACTTTCTGAAAAATACTGTAATTCAGCACAGCTCTACCAGGTTGAAAGGGCTTGAGCAGCACTGTTTTAGCTGGGATCATCTGTCCACATAGGTAACAATGCCCTCATATGTCTTCTTTGGCTTTGGGTCTTTTCAACCGCATGCCAAAATCAGCTCTATCCTTGCTATGTGCATTTTAGCAGTGTGGAAACTCACTGGGGATGGTGAGATTCCCCCCATTGCCCAGCAGATGTGCCAGAAGTGCAGGTTGGATGAGAAAGGAGACCAAACCAGTTAACAAGTTTCATCAGACAAACTAGTAAATGAGCTGAATGCTTCAAAACTGTCCATACAAAAATCAGTATTTTACAAATGAAATGTTTTTGCTTTTTGTTAAAAGAAGTGGTTTGTATGAAAGCTGACTTTGATTTTCTCATATGATGTCATCTTTTAATTACAGTAGAAACAAAAATAATTAGCTTAGAAAAAGCCCATCTGAGTTATAACAAAATGTGCCATTGCCTCTGACCCAGCAGTCCCAAAATGTAGTTTTTCTTGGTTTATTTGTTTGTTTGTTTTCAGAAGAAAGAAACAATAACAAAAGCAGGTACTGCTGCATTTTCAGTCAATTTTAATCTTTCTCTTTTCTCCCCATTTTGCCAACCTTACAGCTCCCTTCCTGCAGGGCTAGAGCACAGTGCTGTACTCCTGACCTCTCTGTGTCATGAAGCACCTAACTTATCTTGCTGTTCACAGTCACCATAAATCAAGTCCCTCAGCATTTCTCACTTCACATATTTGACTTCAGACCACCCTGAAGAGACAAGTGACATCCAGACACAACATGGACCATTCCCTGGAGGTACTTCAGCGCCTGATCTATCAGGGAGCACAGTTTAGCCTAGACACCGACAATACGGTTAGAAGTGAATCCTCTTCTAAGTGTTCATTTAAAAAGCACCACAACATATACTGCTTTACACTAACTGTAGTAAATAACTCATCTCCTTAATTCAAATGTTACTGAAATAGCCTCTCTGCACTGATTCCAGTTCATAAATTCTGGCTGGTTCTGTACAACACTTAGCATTAACTTACTTATTCCACTTTACTCCCAGGGAAAGAAAATATATTCAAAGTAGGTTTATAGGAGTCAAAGCTCTAGGTTTCTTTGTGACTTTCCTTACCAGCATTCAGTAATGTCCTTTTCTGTGTTACAGGCAGAGTTTTCAAGTATTTAAAGAATCCTAGTCTTCCATGTGTTCACTTGCAATTTATTCCAACGATGAATGCAATTACGAAATGTGAAATCACACATATTTGCTGGAGGACAACAGGTATTTTCAGCATTTTTCCTGGTTCCCTCCAACAAATGCTCTGATGCTTAGATTTATTGAGCTGTGTTCTTATAATAGCCAACAAGATTCAGTTAATAAACTTCAATAAACCTCCCTATTAAATTTATCTCAAATAGGTTTTGTTGTCACTTGCAGCATCTAATCTATGCATTAAGAAGCTATTAATACTGACTGCAGCAAAATGGAGTTTCAGTAAATGAGGTTGTTAAGCTCTGGGCCATCTTCTGCCAAATGAAACATCCCGCGCTTTTTATGCAGAGACAAGGGAGGGAAAGTAATTCTTTGCCCCTTTTTCCCTTCCTTTCTTCTGCAATGATTTCCAGTGACAAACCTCTGCTGGATTATAATATGCATGCCAAGTTCAAAACACATAGCTAGTCTACATCAATTTATAAATACTTGCCCATTTGCTGATTCTTTCTCAACTGCCTGGAGCAGAAACATCCCAGGATGGGATATTTCTTTTTATCACCACTATCGCTTCCAAGGGTTTATACCTCATTGTACCTCAACTACACAAACATGCGTTATCCCAATTGTTCCTGCTTATGTTTATTTCTCAATAGACCTGAGCTTTTACCCAAGATATGTGGAGAGTCTATGGCGAAAATTGGACTATACTTTTAGGAATCTATATAAGCAGTCATGCTTTCTTCTTTTCTCCTTCACAGTCATCATATTAAGATTGCTCTACAGCAATACTCTGCTGGATCTAATACTCCCCAAAGTCTGCTCTGATTTCAGAAATTGCCTTGCCCTTACTATTCTACTTTAAATCTGATCCACCTAATGACTGAACTTTCAATTATATGGCTGTCAATCTTAAAATCAAAGCCAGTTTGTAATATCTCCCTTAGGAAGAATGTCACGTCACTCACTGAAATTACTGCAACAAATCTCAGCTAACTCAGTCCCAGGCAGCAAAGAGGCAAAATAAACCACTAGACAATCAACAGTGGGATTCATTTTGCACATAGGCAGAAATAGGAGTTAAATTCCCCAAGTTTTGATCCTTGATGCAGAAAATCATAATTTTCCTGGCGTTAAGTGTATGGCTAATAGAAAAAAAAAAAAAAGGAAGAAAAAAGAAAAAAAAAGCAGAAGCAATTTGCTAGTCCAAAAGGATGCTGAATTTCCTTACAAACAGAAAATACTCCTCTGCTGTCATCTACCTGGAATTTCTCTCTATTTCATATGTGATTATCAGGATGGGTCATTTTGAGGCCAGATGCTGACATTTAGCCGAACCAACAGTTGCTTAATAGGGTCGCAAGGTTGCAGAGATGTGTGGTTTGCAATCCCTCCTGGCTGATCCGCTGTAACTGCATGTGTACTACTCCCTCCAAATATGCCCTCCATCTGAGCAATGGGTCCCAGGCAGGGGTATCCATGGCCAAGGGTTGATGTGTGTAGCCTGTAAAGGTTACAAGAGAGAACAGAAGAAGCAGAAGGGTAGAATGGATGAAACCAAAGAGCTTCATCAGGAAAACATCCAGTGGTGGTGAGATGGGGAGATCTGATATAAGTCAACCGGGCTATTTCTTTTGCAGGCATTTCTCCATGCTGTGAGCACTGCTACGAGCACCCATAGTGCTGGGACAGTAAGTATTCTTGAACACTGATCTCCCTGATGAAGAGTAAAAGCTGCAGCACTTGAGAAACTGTGGCTGGATGAGATGCTAGAAAACATCCCACAGGCTCTCTCTGGATTAGCAGCGATGCTGCCAGGGACTCTCATCCTGCTTATCACCCTTGACTTCCATCAAACAGCTGGAGGACATTTACGCACCTCTGAAAACCATTGCCCCCTTCTCCCGTAGCAGCCTGGACCAAAAAAGAATAGAAACTGAATATCTAATCACACTCCAGAGGTGGGAGAAGAGTAGCACTGCTGTTGCCATTTTTGGCTAAATCAGAGGCCTCCAGGCTCCAGGATTGATGAATCCCTTGAAACAAAGACTAAATTTACCAGGAGTGAGGGCTTTAGTAGCCACTGGAAAGGGAGTTGCTTGAGGGCAAGGATCAATGCATCTCTCAGGTTCATGCAGCACCTTGCCCCTGCTGACTCAGCAACAGTGATCAAGGACAGTGTTAAGAACTCTACAAAAAGTATAGGTTCTGGGGAAAAGTGCTGTGTCTTAGATTTAGAGCAACAATGACAAAGAAATGAGGTTTGCACAATGTCAGATGATGATCCCTGAATTGTCACAGAGGCTGCCGCCCCTACCAGGTCCATCGTGGGCTCAATTTTGAGAAGACCTCTGCATTTACCTTCAGAAAACCCTGAGCATCACTGAAAATGGAGTGCAAAGCACTTAAAGCATCTCTGGGCGAAGCTCAGATTTAAACAGATGCACCTCTTGCTCCACACCATATCCCGAGTTGTACAGTGATGGCACTCACAACAGCAAAGTGTCTGCCAGAAAATAGACACTTTTCCTTAGAGCAATTATTTTTTAACTGCTTAGTGCTCAGAAAAAAAAAGAAAAGACTACAAAGTATTTATATATCCAGGAATATTTCTGTGACTTCCCTCTAGGCATCTGCAGATGCATTCATGCACAAGGAAAGCAGCTGCAGGCACCTTGGACATCCTGGGAGTCTGCTGCACTGAACCTGTGCTGAACCTTTAGCATAGCAGAACCTGCCTACCCCAGTACCACAACAGGAACAAGAATAAAAGAAGACTCTAGAAAGAGCACAAATTGAAAGAAAAGAGAAAGTATTTATTCTCTAATATCTTTAAGCCACAAGAAGAGCCATAGGTGTTACTCAGAGCAGGTAAGAAGTGCTTAGACAGACTGTGATAGATCAGTTGATGGCACTCTCTGCATATCCTATCAAGATGCATAGAGATGTTTCCACCTCTCCCAGAGCTTGGCTGCTTGGTATTGGTTTCATATGCAACATAAATTCAGCAGAAATCTGACTGTCACGCTGGTCACATCTATCCATCAAGGAGTGAATGAACATCTTGAGAAAGATTGATGCATGACAATAATGCTTCCATGGTCAAAATTTCCAACCACTCTCCACTTTATCTAGGCACCAGCAACAGGGGCTTAACATCGCCAATGGGCTACCATAAGCAGCAGTCACTCTTAAAGGGTACAACAGAACAAATTTGAGATCCCTTTTTCTTTATTTTCCTTTTTCAATTTTGCTCTTTCCTTTTCTTTCTTTTTCTCCTTCTCCTTTGCTTGTCTCTCCTTTTAATCACATCAAACTCTATCCTGTTTTCACTGCCATGTCACCAAGTTATGTCCAGACCATGACACCCACCAACCTTGCAGACAGATCTTAAGGATCATCTAGTTCCAACCCCCCTGCCATGGGCAGGGACACCTTCCACTAGACCAGGTTGCTCAAAGCTCCATCCAACCTGGCCTTGAATACATCAAGGATGGGGCATCAACAGCCTTTCTGGGCAGCCTGTTCCAGTGTCTCACCACTCTCACAGTGAAGAACATCTTCCTTACATCTAATGGAAATCTACCCTCTTCCAGTTTAAAGCTATTACCCCTTGTCCTACAACTAAAAGCCCTTGTAAAAAGTCCCACTCCAGCTTTCTTGTAGGCCTCCTTTAGTTACTGGAAGGTTGTTATAAGGTCTCTCCAGAGCCTTCTCTTCTCCAAGCTAAATGATCCCAACTCTCTCAGCCTGCCCTCATAGGAGAGGTGTTTCAGCCCTCTGATCATCTAAGTGGTTCTCTTCTGGACCACATATGGCCACCTGAAACTTCACCCACCCTTTCTCTAACACACAGAGTCATCCCTGCTGAGTTAACAGTGGAGATACGATTTCAGCCTAGAAATTACAGCTTAATTATATTTTTGGGTGGGTGGGAGGAATTTGATGGGAGATTTCATTTAGGAAATAATAAAGTCTCGGTTGGGTTAGAAATCAGGATATTAATGTTCTTCTTTTTAATTTTCCCCTCTGACTCAGATTCCCACTGTTTGAATTTGAGCTCAATTTGTTCTGTTCATTATGAAGAAATCCATATGAATTTGGCATTAAACTGATTATCTCTGAAAACAGTAGCAATAATTTCCCTTTCCTGCGTATGTTTCTGATTAAGTCTTTGTGGTCGACATAAAAACACAGGGGAGAAATAATAAAGCAAAGGGAAATCAAGTATTTATTACAGAGTGCTACTTAGAAGCTGAGACACGCAATGACACTTATGCATCTGGGAAGAAAAAGCAAGGGGCAGGGACAAATAATACTCTCATTTCCATTTCCCATTTCAGCCCATTTGCTTGAGAAGAAACAGGAAGTGAATGTAGGTTCCCTAGCCAGGAATAATATCTGGGGTGTCAACACTGGGGATCTTAGGGCTTTGTGATAACTGTTTGATGGGGTTTGCTGCCAAGGGTGTGCTCCCTCATGAACAGATCCTTAGGGCCACAAGGATGAATTCACATTTAAGACTCATCATCCTGAAGTAAGAGCTGCTAGAGGTCCTGGGCTCCTACTCTGAACCATTTTTTTTGGGTCCTGATGACCCTGATAAGCCTTATTGATCCTGACGAGACTCACCAGGGACCCAAACCCCCTGCTCAGCCTTGGACACCCAGTCCTTGCCTTGTGTTTCTCTGGTGACTGGACCTTGGACCTCAGTTGTAGCCCAGTTTCCAGCACCTGTCTCTTCCAACATCTTCTGCTCCTCTGGGATGGACCCTGGATTTGGTTCATCCCCTCACCTTGTTCAGGGCTGTGGACGGACCCTGTTACTAGCACTGAGCTCTGCCTGCTGGCTTAAGTCCCTGGAGAACCATGTCTCATCAGTGAGGATGGCTTGTGCTTGACTCCATCTCAGCTCCCAGCTTTTCCCCCTCATGAAACATCTCTGCTCTTACAACTCCCTGATGTTTCTTGTCCTTCAGACAAGTGGAGCAGCAATGTAGTCCACCAAGAAATCTCTCCAGGAGACCTCTGTGGATGAGGGTGGTGAGTACAGTGCTTTGGGGATGAGGGTACATAAACCATACATACATAGCCAAAAGACAAGAGATGCATATACTTCTGTTTTTATAGAAAGACTGTTATTAGAATAAACTATTAAACCTGCTGCCTAGTTTGTAAGCCAAGACTCAGAACATTACAGCAGGAGTACAGCCATCTGACCCAATGCAACAGAATTCTTGAGTAGTTTCTATTTTCAAAGAAATCTGGTGGCTTTACTTCTAGACCATTTATTTCCCCAAAGAGAGGGAAAAAACATTTAGATACAGTAAGTGTTCACCATGACTGAAGATATAGTTCTCCTTATCTGCTAACTTGAATGGATATACATAGCTCCATCAGCCATTTTCCTATAACAAAGCAGTGTCTCATACCAGTGACAAATTCTTCTTTGCCTCTGCTGCTCTCAAGCCTCATCAAAACAAGGAACACTTCTTTCTTTAACAGGTAACTTCAATTTTTCAGCTGTGGAAAAAAAAAATCACACCCCCAGCAGCTGGAAAATCTGAAGTGTAACAAAGTACTAATTAGTTCATGATGATTTTTTTTCTCTTCCAGTTGTCTCATATCTACATGTTGTAGATTGCTCCATATCTACAAGCTGTAGTTGTCCTATGTCTACAACTTTATGGTGGTAATGAAAGGGATGGGTCTTTATGAGTAAGAATCAGGAGGAAGGCCTGATTACAAAGCTGATATCATGGTGGCAGTCTGTTATAGACCACCCAACCAGGATGAAGAGGCAGATGAAGTATATAAGCAGTTGTTCTCATGGGGGGCTTCAAGTTCCCAGATGTCTGCTGGAAATACAATACATCAGAAAGGGAACAGTCCCAGAGATTCCTGGACTGTGTGGAAGATAACTTTCTGACACAGCTGGTGAGGGAGCCAAATAAAGAAGATGCCCTCCTAGACCTGCTGCTTGTGAACAGAGAAAGAGTTGTGGTTGGAGGCTGTCTTAGGCACAGTGATCACAAAATGACAGTTTTCAATTCTTGGAGAAGTAAGGAGGGGGTTCAGCAGAACTGCCATCTTGGATTTCCAGAGGGCAGACTTTGGCCTGTTCAGGAGATTGATTGACAGAGTCCCTTGGAAATAGTCAAGAAGGGCAAAAGAGTCCAGAAAGGCTGGACATTCTTCAAGAAGAAAATCTTAAAGGCACAGGAGCAGGCCATTGCCATTTACCAAGCGATGAGCTAGTGAGTAAGAAGACCAGCCTGGATGAATGAAGAGCTTTGGCTGGAACTCAGGAAAAAAAGGAGAGTTTATAGCCTTTGGAAGAGACGGCAGGCCACTCATGAGGACTACAAAGCTGTAGTGAAGCTATGCAGGGAGAAAATTAGAAAGGCCAAAGCCCAACTAGAACAGCTGTCATGGCTAACCAGGGAGGTCTCAGTGGACTGAAGGTTAGCAAATGTGGCACTCATATGCAAGAACGGCCGGAATGAGAATCTGGAGACCTACCGACCTGTCAGCATGACCTCAGTGCCAGGGAAGGTTATGGAGCAGATCATCTTGAGTGCCATTACGCACCATATACTGGACAATCAGGATACCAGGCCCAGTCAGCACGGGTTCATGAAAGGCAGGTCATGTTTGATGAACCTGATCTCCTTCCATGACAAGATGACCTGCCTAGTGGGTGAGGGGAAGGCTGTGGATGTTGTCTACCTGGACTTCGGTAAGCCCTTTGACACTGTTTCCCACAGCATTCTCATGAAATGGCTGCTCATGGCTTGGATGGGTGTATGCTCTGCTGGGTACAACGTGGGCTGGATGGCTGAGCCCAAAGAGTGGTGGTGAATGAAGTTAAATTCCATGGGTGACTGGTCACAAGTGGTGTTCCCCAGGGTTCAGTATCGAGGCCACTTCTGTTTAATATCTTTATCAATGATCTTGATGAGAAAATAGAGCGCACCATCAGTAAGTTTGCAGATGGCACCAAGTTGGATGGGAGTGTTGATCTGCTTGAGGGTAGGGAGGCTCTACAGAAGGACCTGGATAGGCTGGATTGATTGGCCGAAGTTAATGGGACGTGGCCAAGTGCCAGGTCCTGCACTTGAGGCATACAACCCCATGCAACTCTACAGGCCTGGGGAAGAGTGGCTGCAAAGATGTCAGGCTGAAAGGGACCTGGGGGTACTTACCAACAGCTGTCTGAATATGAGTCAGCAGTGTGCCCACGTGGCAGGAGGGCTAACGGCATCTTGGCTTGTATCAGAAATAGTGTGACTAGCAGGACTAGGGAAGTACAGTGCCCTGTACTTGGCACTGGTGAGGACACACCTCGAGTACTGTGTTCAGTTTTGGACATGTCAATACAGGAAAGACATTGAGATGCTGGAGCAGATTCAGATAAGGGCAATGAAGCTGGTGAAGGGCCTAGAGCACAAGCCTTATGAGAAGCAGCTGAGGGAATTGTGGTTCTTCAAACTACACAATCTGAAGAAAAGGATGCTGAGGGGAGATCTTACTACCTGAAAGAAGATTGTAGAGAG
>VYZX01007340.1:0-32173 GCA_013401335.1 Brachypteracias leptosomus | reverse complement strand
CCAAAGAGTGGTGGTGAATGAAGTTAAATTCCATGGGTGACTGGTCACAAGTGGTGTTCCCCAGGGTTCAGTATCGAGGCCACTTCTGTTTAATATCTTTATCAATGATCTTGATGAGAAAATAGAGCGCACCATCAGTAAGTTTGCAGATGGCACCAAGTTGGATGGGAGTGTTGATCTGCTTGAGGGTAGGGAGGCTCTACAGAAGGACCTGGATAGGCTGGATTGATTGGCCGAAGTTAATGGGACGTGGCCAAGTGCCAGGTCCTGCACTTGAGGCATACAACCCCATGCAACTCTACAGGCCTGGGGAAGAGTGGCTGCAAAGATGTCAGGCTGAAAGGGACCTGGGGGTACTTACCAACAGCTGTCTGAATATGAGTCAGCAGTGTGCCCACGTGGCAGGAGGGCTAACGGCATCTTGGCTTGTATCAGAAATAGTGTGACTAGCAGGACTAGGGAAGTACAGTGCCCTGTACTTGGCACTGGTGAGGACACACCTCGAGTACTGTGTTCAGTTTTGGACATGTCAATACAGGAAAGACATTGAGATGCTGGAGCAGATTCAGATAAGGGCAATGAAGCTGGTGAAGGGCCTAGAGCACAAGCCTTATGAGAAGCAGCTGAGGGAATTGTGGTTCTTCAAACTACACAATCTGAAGAAAAGGATGCTGAGGGGAGATCTTACTACCTGAAAGAAGATTGTAGAGAGGTGGGTGCTGGTCTCTTCACTCAAGTAACAAGTGACAGGACAAGAAGAAATGCTGTCAAGTTGCACGAGGGGAGGTTTAGATTGGATATTAGGAAAAATTTCTTCACTGAAAAGGTTGTAAAGCACTGGATCAGGCTGTCCATGGAAGTGGTTGAATCACTATCCCTGGATGTGTTTAAAAGTTGTGTAGATGTGGTGCTTAGGGGCATGGTTTAGCAGTGGACTTGGTAGAGTTAGGATAATCATTTAGGTTGGAAAAGACCTCTAAGGTCATCCAGTCCAACCATAACCCTACTCTAATAGTTGGACAAGATGATCTTAATGGTCTTTTCCAACCTAAACAATTCTATATCCAAAGAGAGACAGTAATTACTGTAATACCTCTCACTTAGGACACGGATAAATGCGGGCTGGAGTCGCGTTGTTGTTTCATGCTGACTGCTTATTTGCAAGGTTGTCTGAGATATCTAAGTGCATTTGTCAATAATGGTACAGAAGTGCAAAGAGCTCATGCTCCTGAGGTGGCCACCGGGACATATCCAAAGCTTGCCCTCATGCTGCACCATCAGAGAGCTCAGCAGTGCTCATGCTTACAGCAGTCCCCTGCAGTCCTCTCCTCTTGCCATCAGCACTGTGCTGACAGACATCACAATTTCCCTTGCTGGCTCCATCCACAGCACATGTCCATTACCAAAGCACAAGTACAGCAGAATTGGAATAACAGCAATGTTGTTAATTGTTTTTCATCTCTTTTTAAAAACTGTCCTTAGCCCAAGTACCAAAAAAATTTGCTGTTACAATCAAGCAGTCATCTGCTTTACTTTCTTCTCATGAACCTAACACAAAGGAAAGCTTTGTCTGTTGCTTTCCTTTCATACCTTGTACTTTTCAGCCTTCAAAGGAGTAAGTTTTAGCAAACAATGCATTTTACATGCATCACTTCTGGTCCAGTTTTTCAGCACTGCATTCAAATGTCACTGACACCAAACACCCTACAAGCAAAGGGAGATTTCTTTTTTTTTACTCTCCAAGTAACCAGCTTGGTTCAGCTTTTACAACCCTGTAAGTTTCCAGCACTGGGAAAAGAAATGTAGAACACAGGGTGGATGTGAAATAGATGACAGAAATATCCAACCAGATCTATGGGCAAGATTGCAGAGTGCAAGTGCAAGGAGCAGGAATTTCCCTGGATCCTGAAACAGAGTCCGTGACCATGGGGTGGACTGGCATATTCTTCATTCAGCAGTGGAAGAGGAAATCCATGGCCAGTTTCTGTTCCCTTCCTCCTAAGTTCAGTGGTTTAACAACCCCAAATTCACATCTTTACCAAGCCATAACAAGTAGCAAGAGGAAATGAAGCCTGAAACATTTTGGACTAATCTGTAACTAGATGTTACCTTCAGGAAATAGCTGAAAGGGTTGTGTATGCCTTAGGAGTCAAAAGTAAGTATAGTTTTTATTACAAAGCACATTATGTCAGGCAAGATTGGGATTACGCCTGAAATTCCTGCCAGGATAAATGAGAGTAAGAAAACTAACATTATGATCAATTACTTTTGGGGAGGGGCTAGTAGGCTGACAAATGCCATAAGCATTATGATATCTTCTAAATCAGAAAAAGACATAGTAACATACCTAAAGGAGGGGTGCACTAACACAGATACCATAACCAGACTGATGCCCGGGAGCTTCATGGAAGAAGATGTAATGGGATGATGCAGAGAAATGTTGGTCATCATACAGGAATATGAACAGCTAGAGCAGTCTTGCCTGGGACATTATCAAGTGACAGGGGACTGTGAGTACTGGGAATGTGATCAGGGGAAAAACAGCTTAAATAAGAAAGTATATCAATTGGAGGATGTCTCGCTGCTTTCTGCTCCCACAATAGAAACATGAAAAACATGAAAACTCAGAGATGGGCCAGGACTTTGAGAAATGGGGTTGGGCCAGGACCTGGAGGATGGGGTGATTCTGGGGGGAAAGGATCAATTTTTCCCTGTTTTAGGACAGGGGGTGCTGTCTGAAGGGTCTGGGAAAAATACCAGTGCACAAAGAATGTCTAATCTGAGATAATACTGATGTTTTCATGCAAAAGGTGTCTAGGCTGGGAGGGCTGGAGAGGGTCTTCTGAACAGGTACCCAAATCTATTGTATCAACCTCAGGCAGGGAAAGATACTAACCATACAATTCAAGGCTCGCACTTGACTCTTCTGAGCTTTTATTGCACACTTCTAAATAAAACATTAATGAAATAGCTCCTTCAAATCTTGATACATATTAAAATATTAAGAGGAAGACAAGAACTGTGACAACCACATTGCCCCACTGGTCTGTTCAGGCTGCAGCTCTCTCTGGAGAGATTGAAGAAACAGTTTATGCTCTATGCAATTCCCTAAGACCACAAATGTTTCTTTTCAGCTGGAATAAACAGGATAAAGTGTGAAATATCTGGAGCTCCATGCAGTTGGGATTAATGTTGATGTCAAGGGTATTTTCCTATCAGAAGTGACCATCTGCTGCCTTGGAGATGCTAACTCCCAAAGAACTGTTTTAACCTCCATTTTGCAGACACTTCTGTCTACCAGAAAAGAAAAAAAAAACCCAACAACAAATATTGTGACTGCCTGCACGAAACAGAAGGAGGATGCCCCTGTATAATAATACAATCTATTCAAGCCACCTAAGTGTCCCAACTAAAAGACTTCCCTTACAAAACAGTTATCAGTCTGCCTTCGTACTCAGTGGAGAGATCCAGGCCCTTCGGGTGATTCATCTCATCTGATGTTACACAAGGAAAATAGCCAGATGAAATCCACTTTGAAGATGCCTCCCCCAGCAGTCCATTTCCCAACTGACCTTTAAATAACAAGCACATCTAGTAACAGGCTCTCGCCACACTGGGATGAAGATTACCCACTTGATACCTCTTCATAGCTTTCCCACTTTATGGTCATACTCCCTTCTTTGCACAGAAAAAAAAAGACAAACTGAAAAAGGAGAGATGCCTTCATTTTGCTGACGAACCCAGAAGATCCTGTTTGCTAAAGCCTTTCCTTTTGTAACCTTGGCTGCACCGGAGAATAAGTCAAGTTCTACACTAACTAAAGGAGCAAACATTTCATGCATAACACATTTTGTTTTGCTGCTGACAAGGACCAATGGATGGCTGAGGGAAACAGTGGTTCTTGCTGTAACCTTTGTGCGTCAACCAATCCTCTCTATATTAGCCCCAGAGAAGCCTGGCTGAAGCTCTCCAGTCCTTGGTGCAAAGACAGAGAGAGATGTGAGGGCAGCACACATGGATAAATAAGGCATTTGCAGTAACAGCATCTTATAGCCATCTTTATTAATGAATCTTCAGTGCAAAGTGAAAATATCCTGGCACAAAAGCCACCAGAGTGGGTTGAAGAATAAAATTACATCTCTATGTTAACTACACTGCCTTCTCCTTTGCACTGACTTGGAAGATACATATAATGTTCAGAGAACTGAAGCATATAGTCCTAGTTCCCCAGCACTCAATAGTCAGTATCACTAACAGCACAGTCAAAATCCTTCAAGCCTTTCCTCAGGCAAAACTCACCTAAAATCAGTGGGAGACTGGGTGAATAAGGACTGAATAAGAACCAAAGTTTCAACTCAATTCTCAGTTGAGCTTTGCAGTCCAACCATCAGGACTGGAAATACTTTTGCTTTTCACTGTCATGAGAGAACAGCTGGGCCCAGTAATCCCAATTCTACCCCCTCTTAATACCAGCATCAACTGGGCCAATACATAAAACAGTATTTGGCATCTGGTTGCTCAAGGCTAAGCCATAATGTTGTACTGGAGAAGAATGAAATCAACCTCTGAGGCTCTTTTTCTGGTATTCCCTTACTGTCATTTTCCTGCAACTCCCTGAAAAAAAGAGCTGTCCAGATTTCATCTTGTGGCAGGCATTACATTTTGTTTGGCATATATGTTTCTAATAGCCTTTCTTCTGCAGATGTCTATAAAGTTCACATCAGTCAGTTCTTCAAACTACTTATTTTAACATCAACATAGACAATTTTGTTCCAAGCATAGTTTTCTCTTATGCTTATGCTCTGCTGTTCATTTTTGCTTCCGTAAAGATGACAGTATTGCTACATACCCAAGACAATCAGGACTCCTGTGATGCTTAACACAGGCTGTACAGTCCTGTAATGGCCCATCTGCACCATCAGATCTGGCACCTAAGCAGCTTCTGGCACTAGCAGTTTGCTGAGGGAAAGGGGAGATTTCTTTTCCAACTTCATTTAATTTTTCTTTTTTGCTTTTCCTAACTCCCCTCCAGAAACGACAATTCTTGAAAATGCACATGTAAAAATAAAGAAAGAAAAGGAAAAAAAGGGCAACAACCATCACAAAACCTCCTTCCAGTTATCATTGTAACATTTCTTATGGGGGAGAATAGGATTCAGTGCCATTGAGGTGAGAAGCAGGGGGGTGAGGGGGAAAGGGGTAACACATTTCGGACTTCTTAAAGCCATCACAAGAGTTAGAGATATGAAAAATAGCTTATAATTACCTCTGTTGAGTGAAGCTGAACTGTTTATATCTCCAGTAATAAAGGAAGACTCGGACTGCTTTCGAACTGTGTCATTCCACATCCTACGAATCCGGCTCTGAAGAGGGATTGAACCACAGTAGGTAATGAATTTTTAGCAGCTGCAGATAGGTTTCTTTCTGCCTCACTAAAGATGGCTATTGGCATGTCTAGCTCAGAATGAGACTTGTTTCTAGACAGCTGTAAGCAAGCGGTTGCTGTTTTGCTGTAACCCACCTCGTGCAGGCCAGACCCTGCCTGCCTAACATCATAACAAAAACATCTATCTCCAAGAACAAGTGCATACATCTTAAATAAAAAAGGCAACAGAAATCATATAGGAGAGAAACCCAGACCCATGTGAGCTACAGATTTACCAATACAGCACCAAATAACAGAAAAATAACTTATACAAAGAAGCACACATGCTTTGTGTACTATCTCAGACAGCTTGTGTCTTATGTTTTGTGAAATGTAACAGAAGACTTGATCTGCGTCTTGGTGTCCCTGAATGAAGATTTCTATAGCTACTATGCATCTTGGAAAATATAGGGGGGGAAAAATAAGTTCCCCAACAAATGAATGACTCCTGTTCCCATACCGAAAAATCTGTGATGGTTTTGACATCTGTGTATAGCTTCTGCTGCTAGGGAAACAGTGTTCTGAACACGCTGGCCTTCTGTTTTGTTTCTCAAAAACTCTGTGGCTTTTACACCATTGTCTTGCACTTCCCCAACCACACCTTGCAAATGATAAAAAAATCAGCCAACATGCATCTTGCAAGTGGTTTGATCACAATCACTGTGTGAAGATGACTGGGGACCCCAGGTGTTGAGGGCAAACTCTCCCTCACCTCATCTCTCAGAGTATGATGGATGTGTCCCATAACTATGTGAAAGTGGTGCTAGGGTCTAAGGGATTGGGAAGGTTGGTTCCAACTGTCACAGACCATACTTTTTCTAATTGCTAAAAATTCATTGCTTTCTGTAGGGGGATCTTAGCCATGCAAGACCTTACAGGGCTTACTCATGTGGTCACAGTTGAAAAATGCCTCTTAGTCTACTCATTAACTATGTAGTAACAGCATCTCCTGTCCATGCATTAGCCCTCTATAAATGGAAGCACAATGTGACATGAGGCCCATGCACTTTTACAGCAATTATTTTTCACCTGGGCACTTAATCCATTATATTTATATGACATGATCCATTGTGGATTAATTATTCTGTTTCCTAAGTGCTTTTCAGAGAAAAAGGGATCTGAGGAGTTTTGCTCCTCATGGACTTCTCTATTCATAAGTCAGATGCTTTCAACAACTCTCCATCACCTGTGTGAGGTTTCTCCAGCTTACAATAGGTCTCAGGCACTTCTATCCTTCCACAGACAAGCTTCTGCAGGCAAAATAATCCTTGGTACTTTAAACCTTGCCTGCCATGAGAGAACTGCAGCCAGCAGAGTCAGATCACCCTCAAAAAGGCTTGTTTTCTTGTGCTGAGACTGCCAAGAGGGAGGGCCCATTAAAGTCTACTCTTCACAGACACGAGGGCACCTACCCAGTAGCTACATTATGTAAAACCCAAAGTGTTTCAAATCAACCACCTAAATGTAGCTTGATATAGTGAGTATTGGATATTATTGATTACTGTGGGTCTACTGGAGAGAGGCTCCATATTCTATTGCTGTTATTTGCCCTGCATAACATTCAGACCTACATAAATGCCAGAGTGGAGCTCTTGGATGACATCTTGGAAACTGTTGAAAATAAATAATTTGCTCCAAGACATAAATCATAAATTAGGTTTTCCTGAGAGGCTATAAACTGTTACTTGCTGCATGTCCTTCATAATTTAATAGTGGAAATGTCATGTATAATTACTTCCATTAGTAATACTGGATAAATTTGTGTTTGGTTTCTACTGATTAAGAAATAAGCTTCTTCATTTTATATGAACTGTTTGTCCCTAAATCTGCATTTGTACATACAACTTAGCTTCAAAATTGCTAAGTGCACAAACTACACAAAACCCTGAATTTTTGGGTGACCAAAGCGTAACAAATCCAGTCACTTAATAAGATGATCTGACCCCGATGGATTCTCCTAACACATCTATAAACTAAGGCAAATTGAGTGAAGCACAGAATTGATCAAACCATGAAATGCCAGAAAGCAAGTGAAGGGTATTGCAAGACTCTTGTAGTCTTTTTTAGCAAGAAAAATACTTGGTTGTTACTGTATCATTCCTGTACATGGCAATAGCAGTGACAACAATCTTCAGCTCATGATGAAAGGACACACTGGGATGTAGCACAGCTGACAAAATGCTCCCAGCTCCTGATTCCCATGGAGAGTAGGCAGGACAGCTCAGGTGATGATCACTCACCTGCTTCTGGAAGGCAAATTTGGGCTTTTTGTTCTCATCACAATTATTTAGAAGGTTCTTGGAGAGGCACTAATTGCCATCACATCCCAAGGGAAGCCACTGTATTGAATTCAGGTCCAGGAGGAAGGGAAATCTCTGTGGGTTGCACTAGGAGTGCCCTAAGGCAGCTCCTTTGGTGCTGAGAGGAGCTCCCCTCCCAGCATAGCCACGAAAGGTATTAGCATGGTGGTGCAAAGCACTGGGGCGCGAAAAAGAACTATGGGTTACCTGTGAGCCTGTGGAATATCTTCCAGGTGTCCGTGACCCCGAGGTTTTTCCTGAGCCAATAGAGCTCTCTGTACTTTTCCCACTACAGCAATGCGTGCGCAGGCATTTTCCATATTCTTTACGTACCTAGCCGAGGAAAGAGCAACAGTGGTTAGTGGGGAGCTCCTCCTTCAACCCACTACCTTCTGATTTTCAACACGGCCTCTGATTTTTCCTCAGTGCTTCATTAAAATGATAGCTGTTGCAGTATGCGGGAAGAAGCTTATTATACCTTGCAGCTGAATGCTCTCAATACGCGAGCTCACTGTTTACGTTGACATAAGGAGCTGCTTTTATGCAGCAAAGCTGCTTGTTGACACCAGTTGGTTGCAGTTTCCTCTGAGGCACATGAAAGGAGCATGGGAGAAACTACAGACACACTATTTATGACTGAAAATTAATATCCTTACAGATTTGATATAAAGTAACATATAGGCTCATCATGGTACTAAAAGTTACTACTTCTGGCAGGGGACTAAGAAGAAAAATTCAAAAAGAACCATATAAGAGCTATTGATATTTTTTTTTCCTAATTATTTTTTGCAGTCAAATGTGTACTTGAGGAAACTGTAGACCCAGCAGCCCTAGAGATTATGTTCTCAGTGCACAGGGGTAGCTAGAGCCTGCTTTCCCACCGCACCATGCAAGCCAGTCCTGTTTTAAATGGGCATCGCAGTCAAACTGGGCTGACTGCTTGCCCGGAGTAAAGCCGTTTCAGCTCTTTTGCTTCAGGGGAACTATGCTGACTTGTGCCAAGCAGGATCTCAGGTTTGGCTAAGTTTCAGGTGTGGCTTCTTAAGGGCAGCAATACCCAGAAACCAGATGAGATAAAACTGGAAAGGTACAGACCGCACTGAAAAGCCAAAAGCCAGTCACGCTGCCCATTGACACAAAAATGCCACCAAAACCCCATGCATGTCCAAAACACCAGTTGAGGTTCCTTGGAGCACATGGTTAGCTGTGAAATTTTGCCAGACTCTCTACAAGCATTTCAAAACACTGTGAAACAACAGTTTAAATAGCAAATTACAGCTTTTTCATTAGGCTCTTCCTTAAGCGCTTGAGACAAACACAATACCACAAGTGCCCAATATGCTTGAGTGCCTAATCAATCCTTCACTGAGAGAAAATAATTCAATTGCTTTAATTAGCCACCTACTGCTTGCCTCTCTGCAGCTTTTTGCTGATTTTCTAGTCAATGATAAACAGGGAAGGAAAGAATTTTTTTTTCTTTCAAATAATTCGTCCTTCAGCTCTTTGGTCAGAGAGATGTATCCACCCCACAGCAAGGTACTAGCTGTATTCTCCTTCCCTCTAAGCAGCCATAAATCAGAAACGATCCCACAGTCATTAGTGCTGGTTTAAGGGTGTAGACATGCTTGAGACAGAGAAGAGAATGGTTCTCCCATGCCTAGTGTGTACCTCAATAGCCAAGGAGGCTGCAGAGCTGTCTTGGGATGCCAGGTTAGAGACTGACCCTTTGTAAGTTGCATTGGAGGCAAGAGGATGGACCAGTAAGAATGGTGCGGAAATTCAAATTCCTTGTCAAAAAAGCACCTGCAGGTTTAATTAGAGATGGTAATGCTTCCTACAATCTAATTATCAACTTGCCTGGAAACTTTCTTACTGAAAGTTTTGGGATCATCAGCAGGCAGTTGTATCTAGATAAAGCTTTTAAGCTTTTTAAGATGCACAAATCTGGGATGAAATGACAAGGACAAAACTCTGAACTCCAAAAGTCTTCCTTTGGTTTAAAGAATAACATTTTTACATAGCTCTGCAGATCCTTCCAGAGGCATCATTCTTGGGGATCATCTGTTACAACGAATTTTGCTTATGTTTCCATAGGTCAGATCTCCCTTCCCTGTATAGGAAAATGTAGGTAACACAGCAGCAAGACCAGGTCTCTTCGATGGAGAACAGACCTCAACATGGCCCTAACTTTACCCAGTAAATTATTTCACCAAAATCCACTGGTTACACTGAGAAACTGAGACCCAGATGTATCCATGTATAAACTCTTCCTGATGTTTATATTGGATAAAAAAATTGCCCTTTGAAACCAAGATGTACATAAAAAATTAGCAGCAGACATGTACACAATTGGAGAGCTCTGTACTATGGAACTTTGGTGGAGAATAAAATAGTTCTTAAAAATATTTACTACTGATTGTCAGAGGCTGTAAGTTTATTCTGCATATACATACAGAGATTTTTATTTTGTTTTTTTTTCCTCCAGAGTTTATCTAAGCTACTCCACTGTTAACTTGCAAATGTCAATTGGGGCATACTTCAATTTTCACCAAGAAGCACGTACTGCGCTTGCTTGGAGAAAGATTTCCAAAAGCCCACATTAGGATCAAGCAATACAAAGGCTAGTGAACTGTTGCAGAACACAGGTCCTTCAGTTCTTAAAAAAGTGGGGGAAGCAGCCATTGTAACATACCATCAATCCATATATGCTGCTATAGAAAGGGGTGATTTCTTGCAGGGACTGTAAATGAGGATGTAAAGCTCCATTCTGCTGTGAGCACTCAGCCATACAAGGACCCCTCTGGATGCTCATGGAGTTGCTCCCATCTCACACTGGCATATGGGAAAAAAGAATCAGGCTGACAGCAGGCAAAGCCCTTTTATAGGTTTGCTACCCTAAAGCCCTGAAAGCTCTCAGCTGCCTTTTCCCCTGCCTCCAACATGCTCATCACCAGTGCCCTGGTTGCTGAAATGACACTGCCACATATCTTCATTATCACCTCATTCCCCTGCATCTTGCTGGTTTCCAGTCTAAATACCACTCTTATTAGGTACATGGAGATAAATCTGTGTGAAACCAATTCAGGGCACATGGATGATGTTATTCTGCGGTTGTTAGGCAACAAAATACCCCGATACTGCCTCTTTTGCCGCTGGGAGCTGTCTGTCTTACCTTTTTCTGGAGGACACAATGGAAAATGAATATAAACATTCCCTGCAGAGAATTGAATATGGTGAAGAGATACGCCATGATGACTGTGCTTTCATTAATATACATGAGTCCGAATGCCCAGGTCAGTCCTAATAGGCAGAGTAGGGCTATTGCACCTATAACCCAGGACCTGTTAGGAGAAACAAAGAAAAAAAACAAAGATAGAGATTGTGTTTTCATCTACAAAAGAAGGCACACGTCTATAAGCACGAAAACTTTGCCTGTGTTTTTAGCAAAAAGAAAATAGCTTATCAAAATGAGACGCAGGGAGTTTTGTTTTCAAGCTGGATGCAGTTTACAAATCTTCAAGCTTGAGGAAATATACAGAAATGAAAATGTTATGAGCATGGGAATTTATCATAACCAAAGCATATTTGTAACCACAATGTTTCTTTGTTATTTTTTTTTTAATGTAAAAGCAGTGTATATGTAAATGACATGTAGATGCTATTTCTGCAAATGGCAAGAAAAGAAAATAAATCAACCAAAACAACAACTCTAAATGTAACTTTTTTAGTGTCCACTGGTTTCACTGGGGCAGGAGTGCCAGCTGGATTAGCTTCTTCTCAAGACCAAGATACATGTATTGCTGCATTTTAGCTAGTCTCCCATATGTCTATAAGCCAGATAAACAACCACAAGCAGGCGGGCAAACCCTCACTGCTTGCCAGATCAGCTCCGCACAAGGAGGCACTCTGTGATGCTGCTTCACGTTTCTTCCACCCTGCAATAAGGGGAAATATATATACACATATAGGAGCTCCCACACCACATTTCTTCTAACAGGAACTGCTGCTACACTTCTGCTCATAGAAAAGGAGGGCAATCCTCCTTTGCATTGGCTGCAAAACTAAGGTTCTTGCTTGTTCCACCCCAGGAGGGACTGCTTGGCCCCAAACATCACTCAAGCAAATATGAGCAGCCTGAAGTTTCTGCTTGCTTTCTCCCAGCAACTTTCTGCTTGAACAAACAGAGCTGGGGACATGGGAAGGCTGCTGCATGTTATTTTTCCCAGTGCACTTTCAGGAAAGCTGGAAGCTCTTCTGGAATGGCAGGAGAAGTATTCCATGTTACCCTGTTAAGTAACATGTAGTCATCTGCTAGATTAACTTCTCAAGAGGCTGATCAGGAGATGAGATGAACTCGTGACAAGCAGGACAGGAACTACACCCTGCTCCTAGCCATCCCCTTAGTTTCCACATGCTAAATTACCTACAGCTTTAAAGGAATTGCTGCTGCACTGGGCAGGGAGTCAATTTCTAGCTGGGAAGTGCAGCGGGAAGCGTGTAGCAAGCAGCAGTGTGAGCATCCCTTTGCCCTTTCCCTGCAGGCCTTGATTTTCTTCTGTCTTCTCCTGGATTTATTAGTTATAACATCATAAAAATTAATGCAATGATCCCTAATCTTTACAATCCTTCCTCACCATTTGGTTTCCCAAAGCAGACAAGCCTGCATCCAGGTAGCACCTCTGCTTCCTTTTCCGCTCCAAAGCAGCCTGGGGTACTGCAGGAGGGCTCGCAGGAACAAGGACCTGCCTACATTTCTAAGCCACTTCAGCCTTGTAGAAACTTGGCCAGGGTTTGGGCATATTTGTGCTTCCATCTGCTAAGTAGAGCATGGGGCAAGGAGTAGAAAGATGAAGCAGCAGCAGCTTAGGTTAAAAATCAGTTCTGTAGAAGTCAGGCAGGCTATCTCCACTATGGAGACTCCATGGTATCTGCTATCTTGAACTCTTTTCCTTTTAACAGGGCTTGTCACAAACAGAAGCACATCAATGTTGTATTCATTTTTTCTGTTGGCTTTTTTTTCTTTAGGTATTAGAACAAAAATATAGCATTAAGTCTTCCACTGAAATTTATAAAATATGTATTATTTAACCACATGACCAGAAGAGCTCCCTAAGGTATCCACTTATCAAGGAAGTTCTTTAAAAATCACTATTATGTATCTAGCAGACCAGAACAGCTCCTCTGAAGCATTTCTAGTCAATCCCACTAATAAATATTTAGCACCATGTAAACTGAAAATGCACTCTCAAAATCCTTCAGAAAGGTAGCCACCGGATAAAGTTTACAAGCTTTAGCCACTTGGTATATTTTTCTCCTTGAGATTCCACCATCAATGAGATGACATTATCATCTTAATTGCATGCCAATTTAAAAAATAATTTTTTTTTTCTTAAAAAAGAAAAAAAAAAATTGGAAAACACTTCTCCCCTCCCCTTTCTCTTCTCTCTCACAATTAAAAGCTTCCACCATTTCCAAAGTATTTTAAAAATTATTTTCAGGATATCAGAAAACTATTCTGCTCTCAAGCATATCCTGTTCTTGAACCCGGTAAAAGAGCCTTTGGGTTCAGATGTGTGCATGAGAGAAACAGTTTTTTCAGTGGAAATATGGTACTTTTAGTGATGGAAAGGAATCTGTGGATTAAGAAGACCCTTAACAGTATAAACTGTACATTTTACAGTGTTGTGCTTCAGAAAACAAGACCTGGAAATACAGAGGGCATGGGGATTACTTTGAATACCTCCTGTTAGCACAATAAAAAAAAAGAACCAAGCAACAATGGAGAACATGGGAATGATGCTGCAAGTATGAACACAAAGGACTCTTCACCAGAAGAACAAACTGAAAGTCTACTGCAAAGCTGATTTGCTTCCATTTTGTACTACTTTTTGGCTGCAGGAGAAAAAGCACAGATGCCCTAAGGCATGTAATTTCTAGGCATTTTTGGCATTTTTTGCAGGTTTTTTTGGTGCAGCTTGTGGGTTTTGTTTTGCTCTTTTTACAGACTTGCTGTTGTTTTTTCATGGTTTTTCTTTTCCATAATGCAATTTTATAATAAAGAAACAAACCCATGTAATCTGGTGCAATTGAAAATCAGAGATTAGGTACCCCAATGAGTAAGGAGAGTGTCTCCAATACAACAAACAGATTTCCTTGCACTGCTCCCATTAGCTAGAATGGGAATCATGGGGAATACCACCCATGCAGCTTTCTGAAAATTTACCTCTGTATTTATATTACCATAAAGCACTCTCAGTGACAGAGCACAGTGGACCACAGGGTTGCTATCAGTAAAACAAGTCCATACTGCACAGGATTAACTTGGGAACATTCACCTGGAATTCAAGTGATGTCCAATCAAAGAATATAAAGCCAATATGGTGACAATTGGTTGGCAATACATATGCAGAACATTTACTCTGCACATTAGCTGTACGCCTGACCATTTTCCTGCACAGTTTGCTCTTCTGCCTCAAATGCGAATGACAGAAGCTTTAATGATTTTTCCATATTGATCTGACAGCTGGTTCATGAGACCACACTGATAAAAGAAATTTATCAGCCATTCAGGTCATTCTTACTTGATGAAGGGTCTGTTATCCTCATAGCTAAAGAATGCGTAGACATAAAGACAAGAACACCAACATTAGAAATATAATGACGTAGGGAATATAGCTTACTGCTAGTCTCCCTCCCTTCTCCCACCAGCCATCACAAAAGCCAAAGGTGGACAAGCATGAGATGTGCCTGGTACACACCAGACAGCTTGGCTTGCTGTCCCAGGGAGTTGAAATACAGCATTGGTAGCAGTGATGCAGCTACCCTTCCTGACTCCAATCATGCAACTGTCAAATGACTTTGAAATCTCTTTTAAAAATCATGGGTATCTCTGGAGAAGATGAGTTTTGAAACTACAGTGTAGCCGCCACAGAGAAGGCTTTCATGCATTCAGGTGTCAAAACTTCACCGTGCCTCCAGCACTCTCCATCTGTGGTGCTGTAGGGTATTACAGGAGCCTCTTTATTGCTCCTTACATTTTCATACGTGTAACTCCCAACTTCCTAACTTATGAACCAGACTGCAGTATTATCTTCTTTTTGAGGTACCAGCATTAGGATCTCCTAAAGCCCTGGGTGACAGAAACATTGACCTATTTACTCTCGTTTCATGGAGAAGGGTAAAAGACGGACTCTGTCAAGCAAAAGTGCAAAGCAGCCTGCTGCAGTGAAGAAGCAAACAAGATGGAGCCTTCAGAATGAGCTTCTGCCACTGTGAGGACACAAGATTAGGCATAGTCCTAGGGGAGTCTCCCCGACGTTCCGGGACAAGCTGTGCACCTAACTCTGCCTGCACGGTGGGTGATGTATAACATGTGGGGAAGGCAGGCAAAATCCCAGGCTTCCTCTCCTTTCTGGCATGGAGCTTCTGAATCTGTGATCCCTTGCAGCAGTCTCCACGGGTGCCAGAGATTGAGGCTGGCTCAGCCCATGCCAATGTAGCCAGGGCCACTCCATCCTGCTAAGGCCTCCTTCGATCAATACTGGCAATCTGTCAAGCTACACCCTCTGCTAAACAAACTGCCCTGCTTGGAGGGGACTTGCTTCAGCACAAGTTAGAAAGAAGCTGTATTAAAGCTGAATGATTTTCAGCAGTAATTTTTAACTGAGAAGGACACTAAGTATGTGCAAGATGAGGCTTTGTGTTTTCTCCTCACAACAGCTATGATCCATATAGGGACCATTCACATACACCTGAAGCCACAGCGGGGACATCTGAGTATCAACAGAAGCAGGATTTATGGGAGGAAGGTGGTTTCACACAGTATATTGTGCAAAACATTCCCATTTTCTCCCCACCTTGTCCTTGGTTGAGACAGAAGAGGCAGTGATGCTGCCAGTCCCAGCTTTGCTCTGGCACAGTCACCTGGGGTCTTTGGGAAAGGGAGGGAACAGTTGATGAAAGGACTGGATCTGGCCACACTCATAATACTTGCCCTAACCCCACTCTGATCAGCAAGGCACAAACAGAGGACATACCATAGGGTAGCTTTCCCCACGTCACTGACAGGTAAGCAGTGCTCAAGCACCTACAGCATCCCTGGGCTTTAGCCCTCCATGTCTCCATCTGTATCCCCTGCCAAGCCCCCTTACAGCTCTGCTCCAGCACCCAACCACCCCCTTCAGCTTCTCTGGCTGCCATCCCTGCAGGGATCCACCCTGGTCATCAGCTGCCACCCTGACAGCTGCTTGCCTTAGATCTTGTGCCATATCTGTTAGCCGCATGAGGACATCTGAGCTACTAGGGCATTCAAAGGCAGTATCTAACAGTGCATGAGGAAAGTACAAAACATATCAAGAGCAGGAAGGAAAACAGAAGCAAGTGTAGAGGAGGTGGCTTGATGCAGGAAACTGAGTCCCTGCTTCTAAGACACAGCAAGGAAAGCTCAGCTCACTTAGCAAAACAGGCTGTGACAGTGCAACCTCGGCCTCTACAGTGCACCTGGGGAGGTACCAGGAACACAGAAAAAGCCTTTGGTATTAAAAGGCTTCCATCTTAGCTGCAACAAGAAGGATCTCCACCCCATCCCAGTTGTATAGCACGTGTAGCTGTTGGTCAAATCCCTCTGCTTTTCTCTGCCCTCTCACCCATCCACTCAGCCTGCAAGATCATCAGGGCAGGTTCCCGTTGAGCTCGTGGCATGCCTAGCTCTGCAGGACCTGCAGCTTCCCTGTGATGCAATTAAATTAAACGAAGATGTGAGACAGTCTGGAGCTCCCAGCCCAGCAAAGTAGGCAGGAGCAGGGAATAAATTTCTATTACTGTGCTCACAAGCACTAATGTTTTATGGTAAAGAATTTACTGTTGAAATGTCACTGGTGATAGCTTAAAAAAAGAGAGAATTAGGGAAATTTTTTACTCTGTTGCTGCTATCCAAACCCTTGCAAAGTTTTTCAGTGATCTGTAAAAGTCTTTCTTCAAGGCATTTGAAAGTTCCATTTCATCTTTGTACAGACAAAACGCAAAATAGGTAAACTTGGATAGCCTTTCAGCTTGAGAGTAACACTTCAAAGCAGCTCAGAACACTGTTAAAAAGACCTCAGCAGTTTGTAACCCACTTCTGACCCAGATGTGCCCAGACCCACTGCCCAAAGCAAGCAGGCGCTCAAAAAAAGTGAGATTTTCAAAGATGTCTAACTCCCAAATACTTCAAATCTCTACACATAAGGCCTATAGGACATAAGTCTCTTATATCCCTCATGAAACACAGATAATTTCTTTTCATTTTACCAACTCAAATTTTTAAGATGATTAACTCTTCTATTAGCAACAATTCAGGTCTGGCAAAAATTACTCCAGAATGTTGGGGTTTTTTCCCCTGGTAAAGTCTGTGAAAGCTATCAGTGCTGTAGTAATACTGTGTCATTATCTGCAATACATAAAAACTATCACTTAGACAAGAGAAAAGCCTTGGAAGAGCCTTAGCTTACAGGAAAATGGAGCTGCTAACTGGAAAACTAAGATTATATTTCCTAGTGGTACAAGCAAATAATAGTCAGAGCAGAAATTATTGAAAAACCTAGCATAGAACAGCTTCAGACACTCAAACTAAAGTGCTTTCTCCAGATTTGGATAAATTCTTCCAAATCCTGGAAGTAAGGGATACAGCCCATTGAACTTAAACTCCATAGTTAGCAGGGGACAAGCATCCTCAAAGAGCAATTTATCTCCCACAAGAACGGGTATTTAAGGTAGATGAGGCTTTGCCATTCCACAAAGAAATACCTTTCTCTACAGGCTGAAGAGGAAACCTGAATGATGGCTTAGGTGAGAGCTTCACTTTCAGATACCTGAAGTTAAAAAGCCAATCTGTAATGGTTGTGTTATTCCTTTAACCTGCAAAATCTTACTTCACCTCTCTTGTGTTTCTTAACAGTCACAATGATGGATAGTGGATGGTCTACCAACCTGTATAAATATCTAATCCATTCCTAATCTTAAAAAAGCCCTGACTTTACCTTAGGGCAAAGACTTCTTAAGGTTAATTACATATCATGTAAAACTTGTTCAAAATCTTATTTAAGTTAGATGTCTTTCAATTTCCCAGAGTACTTTCTCCTTTAGTGATGAGAAAGGATTGTTCATATTATCTTCTATATTCCTGTGATACTTCTAGACAAAAACTTAGCTCCTTATATCCTTGTTTATGTGCTTAAGGAATTTCAAAACCAATGCCTCCTAAGCTCGGAAACCCCTTTCACGCTCACAATCCTTTTAAAACCTCAACATGTACCTTTTTTGACACAAGGCAACCAAATTGTCAGAATACACACTGACAGGTCAATACAGAGTCACAGAAAATCTGCAATTTATATTATATGGTGCATACCACTTCCATATATGTAGATTAGCAATATTCTGGATTGCTAAAGTCTTCTTTTTTTTTAGCAGGAAAAGGCAAGAATTTACCTTCACACACAGATTGGTCCTAAAATGCTACTGAACAGAGAAAGCCTGTTATCCGAAAGCAGTTATTCAGCTCTCATTTAATAAGAATAATGTCTGGTCTTCTTACATTTTGAAAAGAGTTTACTTTTTTTTTTTTTTAATATGTAGCAAAGTGTAGCTTTTGGAGCACATTTAGAGTAAAACTGGGCCTTTAATAAAACCCTACATAACTAATCAAATTCAAGTGTTATCATTTTATTCAACTCTTCATGGTTTAACTTTACCTAACTTGAATTTTTCACTCTTTTGACAATTCAAAGTATTTTTGCACCTCTCCAAGAGGAGGAAAAGGCTCAGTAAGTGCATGGACTCATCGGCTGGGACCCAAAATAATACAGTTTGGCTAGCGAGCAAAAATGCCAAAATGAGTACACAAGACCTTTAGTAGCTGTTATGGGTGTTGAAACCCAAGCACAAATAGATGGATTATGTCCCCCCTCGGAAGCATTCAGAAAGACTCATGAAATTCATTTTAATATGGTGCAAATAAAGCAGAAAGATAGATGTTTTCTGCAGGTAAGCCCAAGACACAAAATGAAGCGTGCTATTGTGTCTCCCCATGCCTGCCAATATGAGGCAGTAGGGATGTTTGTTTACTTTTCCTTTTTATTTTTTTTTTTTTTAAATTTCAAGGATTAGAAAAGATTGATTTATTGAACTGCTGAAAACCTACAAGAAGGCATTGGATAGTCCAGCACTCCCCTCATAAAGCAAACGGTTTCATTGCTAATTAGTGAAGGAGCATCTTCATGGTGAGAAAAATCAATTGCAAGCAATAAAAGAGTGCTTAAAGGATTTTGCCTTCACATTTTGTGACAAAGTTACCACCTTGATGGCATGAAGCCAAATGTCTTCCTAACTGCCTTCCTTAGGTTGCTGGCATTCATCACATAGCTTTCCAAGCCATCATTTCCAAGTCTCATCTTTTTGCTTCTGCACTGTCTTTGACAGGAGGTGGCCTGACCCCTGAAGACCTCTGCAACCATCTTGAGGGTGAGTGGTCCTATCACAGCCTCATTTGCAGAAGAAACCCCTGGCTTTAAATGCCTTGGAGATCTGTAAATGCTGGGGTCCTACCTCCTGGCATAAGGGAAATTTAATAGAGTTTGAAAGCCACTTCTGACTTCCAGTGGTAGCTCTGAAAATTTTATCCAGACAAATGACTCCAACTCTTCATTGGCCCTACGTGATGCCCAAGCCCAGGATTTGGGGCAACCTAATGCCAGCTTTTCTCTGCCAAAGGCAACCATCATCCCTTTTCCCCTCAACTCATCTGAGGAAGTCATGGCCTGTTTTCTGAGATTTGCTCTTGATTATTGCATTTGGAAACAGCAAGTCTGTTAAGCTCATCTCATTATCTGTAATTAATTAATTACCCTCAGAATTGCTTACCCTGTTTATTCCTTTCCTCCTAACTTTGCAAAGGCATAGCATGATAAACCACACTGATACGTAACCACATATCTGATTGTTTCCACACAATACAGATTCAACAAAGCCTTTGGACACCTTTGTATTATCTACGTAGTACCAGCAGGGCTTGCTGACAAAATACTTAAAATGTATGGCCTTTTAAAACAATAATCATGAATATGGGTTCACAGAAAGACCTTAGGTATTTAATATCTTCCAGGACACTCTATACAATCGATAACTGCTGATTGATTTTTTTAAAAAAATTTTTAATGGACAACACCTGTCAGTGGGAAGATTAGTGCTTTACGATCACCGTTCAACATTAACACAGCCATCACAAAAGCCATAGATAAACATGCAAAAAACCAAAGCCAAAACAGTCTGATATTAACCAAACCCTTCCATGAAATATTCTAACAGCAGCAGATTGCAACAAATGTAATTTGATGCTGCCATTAACATCTCTGGGCAAAAAAGGTACCCAGACAGAAGTGCAATCAGAGTTTTCTTCAGCATCAGCAGGGTTTCTCCCTCTGAGGTGCTCGCAAACTCTGCATGTTCAAAAAATGAGTAGATGTGGTGCTTCAAGACATGGTCTAGGGATCAGGGAGATGTTAGAAAAAGTTTGGACTTGATAATCCTAGAGGTCCTTTCCAACCTAAATGATTCTATGATTGCACGATTCTATGACTTGGGCAAAATATAAATGTGCTGTAACTTGTCTTGGTAGGAAGCTTGTGGTCTTGTGGAACATTGCCACAGACCCTCAGCTCTTACTTTACCAGGAACTAAGAATGCTGAAGATACAGGATTGGGCCTTCTGCATCCAGATGCTGTGCTGAGCACGCTCCCAAGAGCTGGACCCCTTTGTTGCACCGTGTCCTCAGTGTGCAGGCAACAGCAAACCCCAAAGTAATGAAAGATTAAAGTGCTGTTGCTCTGTACCCTAGGTGAACCCAATGCAATATTCAATTCCAGACCCTTCGGCATCACAAACTATTTCCAAGTTGTAGTGCCTTATGATTAAACAAAAAAGATCTGAAAACCAATAGATGAGTTTAAATCTCAATAGAAAAAGATGAAAAAATCCTTATTGTCTTCCTACTTACACTTGTTTCTAAAATGGCTACAATAAAACACAAATTAGCCTTTCTTTAGTAAAAGATACCTGCTACAAACAATTGTTCTGCATTGGTAATATAAGCTCTTACTACCGAAGGAGAAGAAATCTTGCATTTTCAAAAGTTTACCTTGTTTCTCACTGCATCAAACCCTGTATGTTTACTTTTTCTGCAGTTCAATCAGCTGACTAAATAAAACTAGACTGGTAAACCTCTGTTCCTGCCAGCACAATACTGCTGTGTTAAATCCAGAATTAAGTTTAAACATTTCCACAAATGATTTTTGGAAGTTCTATTTAACCTTTGTTTTCAATTTTCTACCTAACTCTGAGGATTTTTTTTATGACTTAAGAAAAACTGCAGGACTGAAACAACAAGCCAATCTGGGGGCTGGGATTAGTCATGTCTCTTTAAATAAAGTACATATGTTGAAGCAAGAAAATGAGCAGATAATCACTTACACCCATACAACATATGGGGAGAGCAGGATATGGTAATGGTTTGTAAAGGAGGCATATCTTCAAAAGGGGCTTCTCAGTTTTGTGCCTGATGCTTCTCACCCCTGGCCTCCCCAGCCTGGGTCAGACTCCCTGAAAGAGTCTGGACTGGGCTTTGCAAGGTTTTATATAGTAATAATCAACATTGAGCCTTTGCATTTGGCTCCTATTTTTAGCTTTTTGGTTGCACATTCTCAAATTTATTTCTGTAAGCCTGTGAGCAAGAGACTACCATGAAAAAAAAGATAAAGGAGTATGGTGTGAGTTTTGTTTCAAGTGAGAAAGTTGGGAGAACATATACATTTTTATTTATCCATTAAATCAGTGCTATGGGCCTTTAGCTCTGGACCATTTGAAGCTCCCATGGCAGCCAGTCAGCTGAGAGGGGCTCCTTTTGGTCATTTGGGGATTGGCTTCTGAAGGCTGCAGTGCAGGAAATTTCTGCATCACCCCCATTAATGGGATTTCAGCATGTGTTGTTGTGAGTACCTAAAAACAGTCTCTCCTGCATGTTCAGAATAAATACATTTTTTTCCAGGGAGTTTCAGGTTTTTGATATAATGCATATTCTATTGTTACAGAAGATGGGATGGGAGCAGGTTTCCACAAGAGGGAAGAAAGCTGCATCAAAACTACAGTGATTAATGCCAGGATTAAACTATCTCAAGGTTCCTAATTAATAGTGCCTCTTTAGCAACAAAAGGAGCTCCCAGTTAAGACTCTGGGTCTTCCTGTCTGAAAGAAAGAAAATCAGATTTCTAGGATGACTTTTGGGTAGGTTTCTATTGCACTGGATATGCTTTTCCAACAAACCTAGGACTACAGCCCAACATGCTTCTCTTTTAAGAAGTCCCCACGAGTTGTTCTTTATAAAAAGCATCCAGGTAGCCCATGGCAGAAGTCAAGCTATACCCTGGCTAAAACAATAATGCAATAAAACGGGACAAAAAGAGTAGTGAGTTGACAAAGCCCTTTGCCTCCTGCCTTCTTTCTACTGGGTCCGCATCTGCGCTTGGCAGCTGTGGCCGACATGTTGCACTTCCAAAGTAAATAAAATAAAATTTTGTTGCCACATACTGCAGCATAGAAGAAGGTCAGAAAGTCTGGTCTGACTAGGGGAAACGCTAACAAACCCAGCTGCAGATAGGCAGCTCTGGAGGGGAGGGGCAACTTCAGAGGAAAGGTTACATCTACAAGGAAGAGAAAGGATGGCTTCTGGTCTCTGCTAGGAGAAAGGAGGCTTCACCCTCTCCCCTCCAGCCATTTGGAGATGCCCTTTGTAACTTCAGGCATGACAGCTGCTTGGCCCCATTTATGGATCTTTTCAATCTGCTTCTAGGACTTGTTTTTTGTTAGCTAATAACTGTTCTCCCCACCAGATTTTCTACCAGTTTTCCATGTTGGTAACTAATGCATCCCACATTGTGCACAATAACAGCATACAGCAAAGACAGGACCTTAGATTTTGACAGATATGGTGAAAAGCATATCTGGATTACTATCAGTGTAGGCCCTTTTTTTTCTCTTTACTAACACCATAATGACTTGAATGAGTGGTATTTAAATGGCTGCAGAAAAAGCACTGTACTGTGACAAAATACAGAAGTATTTAAGGAAGGGGTTCATCTGAAACCTTCCGTTTTGCACAAATGGGGTTTAAACATCTGGAAACACCTGGATAGTTTGTCATGCTGCAGCATCTGGCGTGGGTCAGATGAAAATCTGGCGTGCAAGGACCATAGTACATGTTTGACCACCCAGAAAGCAGTTGATGGATGGAAAACTGAAGAACTGTGCTGGGCTATTCATATATAGATATATTTTCCTTTGTCACATAAGGTTTCCTACAGAAATGTGAATATAGAAAAGATTCAGTGTATTTCTGTCTATGACAGTGTGAGACATTTCATACATCTAACATCTACTCGGCACAATAGAAAAGCGAGGAGAGACTTTGAGCTGCTCGACTCTAGAAACCACTCCACATGACAGCCTCACAGCTGCTCTAAAGTACTCCAGCTGATAACACGTCCTCTCAAGGAGCCATCTGCTAGCAAGATTGCAGCAATATAGCACTGATACACCTATAGTCTCTGTCTCTCCAATAGGCAGTACAGCAGGCTTTTCCACCCAAAAGGCTTGAGTAGTCCCTGGCTTGAAAGACTCATCTTCCCTCTAAGCTCATATGGGCTTGGGGAATCAATCCTCCAAAACAATGCCTTTCTGGGTACATTTGTTGGCAGTGAATCAGTTTGTACCGATAAGAAATTTTGTGCAGCCTTCACATTCAACTTAAGCTCTTGGATGGGCCACGAGTGAGATATAAGTGATGTGGGCAGAGGTACCAAAGACTAAACGATGCTTCTCACTGCTCATCTTTGCTCACCTATGTTTGCCAACAAGCTGCAAAGAGATAAGTGGGCCTTGAGTGCTCAGAAACGGCCATTGGAAAAGGATGGTAAGGAAAATCTCCTACCACCCCATATTTGGGGAGGTATAGACAGAAGCTACACGTACCACCGAAGAGGCAGCCGTTTTGGTGTCCTTGTCTGCATCACCTTAAAAGGTAGAAGAGATCCCCACCCTGGGTAAACCCTTAAAATTTCTGTTTAAATGTACTGAAGGAAGAAGTCAAACTGAACTTTTTCAAAAGCCCCTAGGTAAAAACATACTACTTTTGGTGATGATACCTGTCATGAAACGGGAACCAATCTGTGCTCCTGGTATCAGCAGCAGACACAGAAACTCTTCCAGCTCAAAACAACACAGTCCATGTACATGAGCTCATGTGTTCCCCTGGCTACATGCCTCAAAAGCAGACTAGGGCATGAACCTTGCAGTCTCAGTGGGCACAACCCACTGAATTGGCTCAGAACCAACCTGCCATACAGGAAGGATGCTCTTGGCACAGGGGGAAGGAAGGACCCATGTATGTGGCTACACTACTTCCCTCTTGAAAATGCTGGGCTATGCCAGAAAAATTAATGTGAGGAAAAAATTAACCATCAAACATCTTTCTGGGTAACTTGTGGGTAACCTGTGGTCCAACACAGGAATGTTAGATTCTTCCATGCTAGCATAATAATACATGGACTGTTCATAAAGGTTAGAGAAATTTATTTTTACAACTTTGCACAGTGCCTACAGATCTTTCAGCCACACAGCATCTCATTCAGGCACTGGCCTTAATGGCTTTTCTGTTGGTGCAGTAATTAAATGTATCCCAGTTGACATCTGATCCCTTATCAAGTTCATTAATTTAAGTGGAGTTATTTGGCTCTCTATTTTCTATACTTCATAATGTATTTCTAACCTTTAAAGTGACATAGGCAAGCACCAGATTTCAGGGGCTCTTATTAACAGCCTATTAAAATATTTTATGGCCTTTATTTTTATGTCGCCATAGGGATCAAATATTTTGCTGTTGTTGAACAGGCTGAGGATTTATGTTGTGAGAGCTTCACCACAGCCTAACACAGAGCAGAGCTAGGAAATGAACTGGGAGAATAAACTTCCTTTCAGCTCCCTGTGTGCCGTAAAGCTGTCACACACAGATGGCAGCAAGGGGTCCTCCAATGCAGGCACTTGGTTTGCTTTGTTTTTTAAAATATAAACTGATAAGACAAGATGCAAGGCTCTGGGACCCTACTGAGAGCGAGCAAAGGCAGTGCACGACTTGAGAAACAGATCTGGGTGTCTTTTCACCAACCAAATAGACCCATGGAGGCAAGCTCAGAAAGGATCTTTCTGATCACCTGCAAAATAATGTGGTCTGTGGCTTTTTATTCCAGAGCTATTGTACCACATTCACATTTTGCAAATGACTTAGAGCCAATGCCTTTGGAAGAAGACTATGATCTTTCCTACAAGATGACTACAATTTTACTTGAAAGACAACTAAGGTCTTACCTAAAAGTTTTCCAGAGATTGCAAGCCTGTCATATCCCTAGGAAAGTTCCTTTAAAGGTGAATTCCCTTCTCTGTTAAAAACCTACACATTATCCTAACTCAAGCATATCTGATATCGAGACAACAAATGCCTTAGTTTTAGAGACTTAACTTTGTCCTGCTTAGGTATTTTCAGAAATTACAATCAAATCCCTTCTGAAATTTTTTTGATAAACCTCCTAGGGTGAGCTCGGGGTCTTCCTGAGTTTATGTTGTTTCTCTTATTTTTTCCAGCATAAAAAATCATTTGTAATGAAGCAGTATGTTTGGAAGAATATCAGCAACATACTTAGAAGCTTTTTAAAATTGCTTGTGTTTTCAAAAGCTTCTAATGAAGCCAAATGAAGAATAGACACTCATCTGCCAAAAAACCTATAAAATATTTGTCAATGACATTATAACTGATGTAATTGGTTGTATAAATCCCTGGCATTTTAAACAAAGATACTAGAGATCAGCACAAGCAAGATTATTCAGTATGCAATTATTATTTCTGCTTTAATTATAAGGGCTTTCCCCCGCTCTCCATTTTTTAATTTAAATGTCATACTGAAAGGCTTTCTAGACAGATTTTGTGTGGGTAACCTTGGAAGGACTGTTCTCAGCAAACAATCTCATAGCACTAATGGATGATGAGTAGTCATATTAGTAAGTGTTATTGAATGTATCATTCCTTTAATGCTTCATCCAAGACTGAATGAAAGACTATCATGCTGGGATCAGTCCTGGCATCCAGGAGGGACTGCTCCTCCAATTTCATCTTATAGTTAAGCGATGGCAATAGAAACAGAGGTACACTGCAGAGCAGCCTGCCTGTAACCTGGGCAGGGACAGACATGGCAAACAAGTGCCCTGTGGGTCCCCAAGCTCACTGGGATCTCCTGCATTTCTACATGGTCCCCTATCCTCCCAACTCTAAAAGAAGCAGCTGTGCCTAAGAAACTAAAACTTCATTCGAAGGACCATGCCAGGCCATGGCACACCAATGGCTGGGGAAGTCTTAAGGAGGGACTGCTGTAGTTTAAATTAAAGCTGCATCTGCAACAGCAGCTCAGCGGTAAGAGCAATAACCTTGCTGAGAACTGCCTCACAACTGTGCAATTCAGTTGTCTCCTAATGAGTCCCCCTCGTGCCTCTTCTCCTGCTCCCATCATGAAAGAGAGGGGAGAATCAACTTCCAGCCGTCTTGCACGTCCTTTCCTGGGCGGCAGTAAAGCGCTGACTTCCAACAATTTTCTCATCCCGAGTTTCATTAGATAGTTTTATTAATTAGCAGGCTCCCTATCTTACCACATGCTGCACCTGAAATCCCATTTGTATTTTTTGAAGTGAGTAATTAAAGCCAAAGATACTTGAATAGACAGATACTGACAGAGACTAATATTCTATCAATATAATGATGCAGCTTCCTAGACAGTAAGATGTCCAGGTTCAGATATTAGGCGAGTTCAAAGGCAAAATATGCCTTGGCTGGCAAGCACATTCTCTTGATGTGAGCACCCCCAGGTAAACCCCTGGTAACTTTTCTGAAACTAATCAGATTCTGGGGAGAATTTAGGTCATTGAATCTGTCAGTAGCCAAAACAAACAGAAAAGAAGTAAGGCTGCTGCCCTCAGAGCACAGAGGTATAGTAATGATCAACAATTTCAACACCTTCCCTGTAGAGAATGCAGTAATTACCCAGTAATTATTGGCCACTATTTCCTTTTATGTAGAGAAACTTGGAGGCTACCTGCTTCAAGGACAGCAAATGCAACTTCTCCTCCTTCATGTAAAATGGAATGAAAAATGCCACCACTGGCAGTCAAATCCCAATACAGTGCTTCACATCAACCACTTGTTGGCACCTTTTATAAACCACTCTGCATTGTCACAACCCATTGCCCCTGGTTGTCACTGCTGCCAGCAGAGTTGGTCCCCCTGCACTCTTCTCAGAGGGGAACAAGGGCATAAACAGCAAAAGGCAAAAACAGGTAGAGAGGAAGAAAAAAATAAAATCAACCACTTACTTGATATTGTCAAGACATCCAGATTCAGGTTTCAGTATGGCAGTATGATGAAACATTTTATAGAGAGCGATCCCAAGGAAGATGACATTAAGCTGAAATGGGGGGGCAGAAAAAAAGGGTTATATGACATGGCACAACATGAAGGGGAGAAAGTCAGCTTACTCTCCATAACAGATGAGTTACTGTAGGAAATGAGCTCTAAAACTACAGTTTTATAGTAATGGAGACACAGAAAATTGCCAAGCATTTTATAAGGTGACTTAGCCTGTAGACTGCAGGACTGGTGATGCTACAGTGTTACTAAAGCTGTGGCACTGTGTATTGTACTGATATGAGGCTGGTTCCAACATCAATTGTAGTGCTTCAGATGACATTATGGAAAATTAAAAATACTTGTTGTAACAGCTCTTCTGTGTCTGAGAGATGCACAGTCTTGAAAAGTCATTCCAAACATCTTGTTTAGCCAGCCCCATTGTAACGAAGCAAAAAAACATCTTTTCTGTGAATATATCTTTTAAATGTGGTACAATGGGGGAGATGGGCAGGGAAATCACAACTGCTGAAGGATGCTTAGCACAATGCAGAGTTGAAAAATTAAGAGGAAATAGAGTTTGATTTGGTCTGTAAAAGATGTGGTGGTGTTTCAATGTCTTAGTGTTAACAAGGCCAGCAATTTCTGAAAAGGAGTTCCCCCAAAAGCCCAGGCCAGTGTTTGAGACATAATCAAAAAGGGAAGATACCTTTTTATGAATTAATTGCTTAAGGGAAAAAAAATCCAACAGTTGTAGCTGGTAGTGCAGCCCCCTTCCTCATGTGGAAGGCTGCTGAAATGGCCCCCAGTTGCTGGAGAAGCAGGAGAAGCAGGGACAATGTCTGCATTGAAATGAGAGTGCCTGGTTTGGTGTGTTAGCCAAACTGCAGTCTATTCAAAAGAAAGAATGGTTTATTTAAGCCGTATTGTAGTGATTAAAGTATAAGAAAACTCCAGCTGCTTCTGAAGTTGGGTTCTCTACCTCGTTGCTGTGCTAGCTGAAACGCTGGCAATGTGCTAACCATGAAGTCACATGAGCTTCTACTTCTGCTGGGAAGGAAAAACCTCATTAAAACTTTCTTCCAGTTTGGACTTTATTTCATTCCCCTCAGCCCAGATTTCCCTTTTCTGCATGATCGATGCAAAGTTTCGCTCTAGAATCCAAAAGAGGGGGGCAGCGATGGGCATCTAAAAAGGATTTGGCACTTTCAAGTGTCCAAGTGTAGAAACCAAACTCTGCAAGTGCCTGCTCTGAAGCTCCTGGGCCAGTTTTGATCAGGTATTTTGCAATGTCAAGAGCCTCTCATAATGAGGGTCTAATTGCTTGTGCCAGGTGGGGTCAAAGAAGAACATGCCTTCTGAGATTAATCTGTGTAAATTAAAGATAAAGAGTAAAGGGATTGCAAAAATTTTATTTCTTGACCTGGGAGACGGAGTAGTTAATTAGGAGTTCTTACCATAATTATCAAGGTCGCTGGTCCTATAAAGCTCCAAATGAAGTAGGTGTCAAGTCGGAGCCAACATCTGTAATGAAACACAGGGGAGAGAATGTATTCAAGGATTGCACCTAGGACATACATCATGAGCGAGTGAGTGACAGAGAAGAATGTGAGCTGCAAAACACGCCGGTGGGGGACAGGAAATATTACATTGCTTGTTCATTTAAATGCTGAATTATCTGCCCAATTTCTGACATCGCTATTGATGGAGTAAGATAATTACCTCTGGAGGAAGCAGGGAGAAAATGGCACAAGGCCTAGCTGCTAAGGATTTTTCCATCTGTTGGAAAAAAAACGTTAAAACTGCGGGGGGGTGGTGTTAAGAAAGGTGTCCGATGAGCATCCATGGAGCTTCTTTGCTTTAAGCTCCTCTTCCCTCTCTGGCTCTGGTGCAACGCAAAGCTGCCTGTCAACTGTCAAGTGAGATGACATTCCTCCGGCAAGCAGATTTGAGCAAGTTTGGTGCAAAAAGGAAGCATGATTCGGATAACAGAAGGCTGAGGTTTAATTAGGTTCAGTCACTTCCCCTTTAGAGTGTTTTATTTCCCTGAACCTCCAGAGTGTTTTGTTTCCACTAATATTTCAAGGCTTGCATATGGTCTGCACTATCACATGAATTTGATTCATGGCCTAAAACTAAATTATTAATTGCTTAATTTCAACTGCATGTAATACTCCCCACATTTTTTAAGGCCCCTGGGAAATTATATTTCCATTCCTAGTTCACTCGAGGCAACAGGAAGATAAAATGGAAGTGACTGGTTACAAGACAAACGAATACAAATTCCAAGAAAGTTTTGCAAAATGTTTAAAATAATAGTATCTTGTCATGTTTGCAACCCTGCAAATCACAGCTCCATTTATACACAGAGGACTAGATAAACCACTGTTACACAAAACATCCAATGGAATTTCATAATCAGGCAAATGACAGGAACTGTATATTTAAATTTATCATGGCAGAAGAGATAGCAGTTGTCACAAATGACAGCTCAAGTGCACGTGCTGAATGTTTTTTCCCTTCCAATGGACTTTTGCAATAGGCAGAAAGGTCTGTGCCAGCAGCCCCATGGAAGAGATCAGCAGGAATTGCCTGCCAAGAGAACAAAACATAACCTGAATCTCTACGACTGGGAGAAGTCAAGGTATGAATAAATTCAAAGACATGGAGAAAGCTTTCTATTTCCCTCTCTGACCATATAAATTTCAGGTCTTGTCAGTGTTGAAGATGTATTGCTATATATATGGTCATACCACTATTTGTCACAAATTAAAATACCATCACTTCCCTGACTGTCATTCTTGAACTGCCTCTGCAGCTGTTCATCCAAAATCTTCATGTGACAGCATCAAAATCTTAATGTGAGAGGCAAACAGAGGCTTTCAGAGCAATTGTAGGGAAATCTTGTTTCCTCTGTGTCTTCTGAAGTTCAAGGTGATTTAGATGCAGCCGATAATGAAACAACACAAGTGACTAGAAACTATTTGAGTCTGATTTCCTACAGGAAAGTGTTTATGCAATCACGACATCTGTGTATCACCCATAATAACATCTGAAATGTCACCCAATTGGAACTTTATTTGACAGAGGTATAGAGGTTTCAAGGATAATGAAGTCCCTGTAAAAAGTCCTCCCTGCCATCCCTGAGAAAAGATGTCTGCATAGCAGCAGCTCACACATTACACAGCATTTCAGACTTTATACCTATCCCATCCCATAGGAAAACAGTGTAACTAGTGCTAATGCCTCAGCTGCTACATGTGAATCAGGGAATATGCAGCCCCACAATTTTTTCTACTGATAGTGAATTCTGGTGTGTGGGAGAGAACTCAGAGGGTTGTTTTGGGGTTTTTTTGGTTGTTTTATTTTTTTTTAAATGAAAACATTTTGGAACTTTTTTGCCGTTTAACATTCAAAGCGTCACCCAGTCCCTGCTGCACAAGAGCTGGGAACTCAGTGTATTTTAATTGCCAAGCAACTTCGTTTTCCTTCAGCGCAAAGAGCAAACTGGCTCTTGGAAAGCCCAGGGAAGAGGAGAAACATAAACCCTCTTTAGTCCTTAAAGCATGCTGGCCAGCCATATGGTCACATCTGCTGCAGCTGGCTTTGAATGCATATAGATCAGGACATGGGGAAAAATGATGAAAGCTGAAATACAGTTCTAGGGAAAAGCTGTGCTGGGCTGAGCAAAGAAGCACAAAGCAACTGGTTTCCTTTCCAGACAGCCAAATAGCCAAAATTTTTCACTCTGTCCCTAAAAAATTCCGTCTCTTCAGTTGTGGAGCACAATTCATTGACATGAGATGGATGCTGGGGATGGGAAACAGTCAAGGAACCAGGTCCTGCCCTCAGGATAAGTGGGGGGCAGGCATGGAGCAAAATGTATTTCTTCCAAAGAGCAACGGCTTCATCTAAGCAATAGGACAGCTTGCAAAAACCAGAGAAGGCTTTTTTTTTGCCTCTCTGTACAGTTTAACATGATGTCATTTTTTATTTGTTCGAATAGAAAAATCACCTCTCTATGGAACTGTGTATGAAAGTCTTGAGCAACTAAATAGAAAGCTGCAGGACTGCCTCTAATCTGCAGAGGAAATTTATAAAGCTGTTGTTTTTGTGGTCATCGGGAAGAACTTTGAACCTGCTTATGTCATCTCTCATTAAAAATGCAAATTAAGAGCAAAACATCAAAACACAGGCATCTTGCCAATTGTGTTGAGGAGCTGTAAATTGCTAATCAGACAAGTACCACACTGAGCTTTTCTTCCCTTAAAAGACAAAAACCCACACGCATAATGAGCTGCATAAATGAGCTCTTTAAAACAAGGAAGCAATCAGGCAACTCCTCAAAGTTGCTAATCTTGGGCTGCAGGGTTACTTCTGACCCCCCATGTGCAGCTGCACCATGAATGTGGACTTGGCGCATTACAAGTTTCGACTCTGCTACCATTAAGGAAACGAGCTGCTTCAGGGTTCAGTAAAAGGCAGAGCAGATTATCTGAAAATCTGCGGATGCAGGAGACGCTGCTCAAAACCCTATTGCTTCTTGCAAGAGCCACACCAGGGTATTCAGTGCTCATAACAAGCTTCACGGCACTGCTTTCCTTAAGTTTTAAATTTCCTCCTTTTCCACAGATACAAGTTGCTATATTCACCTAAAGCTTTTTCCAAGTAATAGAGACTACAAAGAGTTTACTCTATTTTCTGCACGAAGAGAAATCAAATTCTACAGTATCCCTGGTAGGCATTAAATATAACCAATAAACACTCATTAGCTGCCATTGGATCATAAAATTTGAAGAGCCCTAAACATATCATGTTGTTCATGGGAGCTCAGTGGTTTGTTTCACGTGGCTATACAGCCTCCTTGTCTGGGTGCAGACATGGGATATGTATGCACAAGACATAGAATCATAGAATCA
>VYZX01007339.1:0-24220 GCA_013401335.1 Brachypteracias leptosomus | reverse complement strand
CCTCTACTCTGCTCTTGTGAGACCCCACCTGGTGTATTGCATCCAGCCCTGGAGCCCCCCCAAACACAAGAGAGCCATGGACCTGTTAGGGAGGGTCCAGAGGAGAGCTACGAAGATGATTAGAGGGCTGGAACACATTTTCTATGAAGACAGGCTGAGAGAATTTGGCTTGTTCAGCCTGTAGAAGAGAAGGCTCAGGGGAGACCTTACTGCAGCCTTCCAGTATCTGAAGGTGTCCTACAAGAAGGCTGGAGAGGGACTTTTCACAAGGGCCTGCAGCAATAGGATGATGGGTAATGGATTCAAAGTGGAAAAGGATAGATTTAGATTAGAAATTAGAAGGAAATTCTTTACTCAGAGGGTGGTGAATCACAGGAGCAGGCTGCTCAGGGAGGTTGTGGATGCACCATCCCTGGAGGTGTTGCAGACCAGGTTGGATGAGGTCCTGGGTGGCCTGGTCTAGTGGGAGATGTCCCTGCCATGGCAGGGGGGTTGGAACTAGATGAAAGGTCCCTTCCAAGCTAAACCATTCTATGATTCTATGATTTTGTGTTCAGACAGAGCTTCTTTTGTTTCAGTTTCTGGATGTCACCTCTGGTCCTATCCCTAGGCCCCATGGGAAAAGATCTTTTCTTCTGGTATTTATATACATTGATGAGATTCCCCATGAGCATTTTCTTCTCTCAGCTTAGCAGTTGCAGCTCTCTCAGCCTTTTCTCCAGTACTTCCATCATTGCTGCAGTCTGTTGTGGTCCCTCGCATGAGCCACAACTTAAGTATTGTATAAATCATTAACTCAGCTGACAGTGCAATATATTGTATTCATGTATTAACTGTAATAACTATTATATTCATATATTCATGTATATTCATGTATTAACTGTAATTAAGCTCTTGCTTTATTGAGTTACCTAACTGCTACAGTGTTCATGAACCATACCTAAATACAGCACCTTAGTTTTACTAACTGTTAAATGAACAGTCAAAGTCCAGTTTATCTGTACTGGAATAACATCCAAGTTTAGTTATGGGGGGTTTTGTGTGTGTTTATTTGGCTTGGTTTTGGGGGTTTTTTTAATGCTATTTGGCTTTGGGGTTCATTGTGTCGGAAAGCTCCATGAACAATATGTCACAAATTGGTAACTAAGTCTTTTTGGTCTGTCTTACATCTTATCTTCTTGACTTACTTGACCTTCCTTTGTTTTTTTCTATATCCTCTGCATTAGGAAAAGAAGAGGGTTGTATAGAATTTCTTCCCCTTTCTTTTGTTATTTCACCTTGACCAAAATTTCTTCTAGGTCTTTTTACTGTGGCCTACTGGCATACTGGCCCAGATTTCATAGCCTAACAGTACAATCACTGTCAGGACATAGTTACAGTGTGTGAATAAGTGCCAAGTTAATAATACTCTTGTAGGGATCATAGCTGTTGAATTTTATAGAAAACGAGTCTTTGGACTTAACTCTTTCACAGTGCTTGCAATTAGAGATAAGCTTGGGTGAACTTTCCTATGCAGAAGACACGTCTGGCAGACACCCTTCTGGGAAGTTTGTGTGTGTGTTCATGGAAGTACAGTGTAGGAGGATGGGAGCTGCTGATATTGAACAATGTGGTTAAAAAAATATTTCTTACCTCAGCTGTTAGAGGTGGCATTACAACATGTGACATAAACATAAGCAGCTTATCTGTAACTTCTTCCACAACAACCAGATCTCTACACATTTTCTTGATGTAAAATTGTCCTCTGAGTAGTAAGTTTCTGTTAATTTGTTAGAGAAGAAATATTTATTATTACATATTTTTATGTTAAAGTTGGTACAGTCATATCTCAGCAAATGGGATAGATGCTGATAAATGGCTAGTAAATTCCATATACATGTCCTGGATAAAAGAAGTGGAGACTTCTTTTTGCAAAAGCAAATTGAAAACTCTTTCCTGATAATGCATGGGTTTGATCCAAACTCAATTGTCAAAAAAATTGTAAGCATGTTCCAAAAAGCTTTACTTTAAAGTACTTTCCTTTGACATTTCAATAGACAGTTTTTGACCAATTCTACTTAGACGCCTTAAAAAGCATTACAGCTTTGCACACAAGTATTTTAATATTTTGTTCCAGTTCTGTTCTGTGAAAAATAGAAGCTATGTACCAATATCTGTCATTTACTCTTGCTTGAATTCTTTCTTGTCTGGGTTGGGGATGAATAAAGACATTCATGATACAGAAATAACTTGAATTGGATACTGTGCTACCAACTATGTCTATGTCTTACTGCTGTCATTTTGATTACAATGTTAAGAGTGATATGGTCACCAAGACTGTTTAGAAGAACTGAGAAATACCGGGATGATTACAGTTACAGGAAGGTCTCTCAAAGGACATAGTTGGAGGAGCTTCCCTTGATCATCACTCTTAACTCCCCTTCAGTGAAAGGAAAACCAACATTGTTTTCCCATATCCTACCAACCAATACAGTTTGAGTATATATAATTTCCCACATTTTTGTATCTATATCACTCCTTATTGAAAAATGCATTATTTGTAGGACCAGTTATATGACTGAGAAAGAGATTCCTCTACACAATTTTATGTTCTGCTTGTAAGTATAAATAGGGCAGGGAATGAATTAAAAAAAAAAAAAAAAAAAAAANAAAAAAAAAAAAAAAAAAGAAAAAGAAAGAAGTTTAAATCACACCAGTGAGCAGAGAAACTAGATCTGTTATGAGGACACTTAGACTCCAGTATTGAGTCTTCACATTGATTTTCAATGTGCTCAGATTGAGCAGTTCTATCATCTGTTCAAGTCACCTAAGAAATGGAAATCGATGATCTGATATTGTGAAAATACATTGGGCAAATGATCTTATATTCTTCAAGAAAAAAATAAGAAAGGAAACAGTGTGTAAGAGTGTTACTTGTGCTTCATTTACAATTAAGATTGACAATTGAAGCCTTGTCTCTCTTTCTTCTCCAGTTAGTCCTAAAGCCTGTCAAGATGCCCTCTGGGATCTATGTTTATGTGTTTCTAAGATGGGCTGTATCTGTAAGTTAATTATATTTTTCCCAGAAGTATATTAAAAACAGCTATTAAAATCCTCTAAATTTGAGGCAGGCCCAAATGTGAGTGGATGGAAATGTGGAGAACAACGTATCTCTTCTTTATATGAATGGTAACAAGTAAATTTAAACAGAAATATATAGTGCAAAATGAGAGAATCCTGTTTTCAGAACTGCTGCTTGAACTATCTATAGCATAGAGAAGTCAGAGCAATTAAAGTCTCAGAGGACATATAAGTCCTAGTGAACCTAGAGAAGAAGTATTTGTTGGCAAAGTATTTGTCTCACTCTGGAAAACAATGTTCAGCCTTGTGGCTGAATGACAAGTGTTCTTCTCCAAACAAGTAAAAGGACGAAATGTCGTGCTCACTCATCAGCTTCGGTTCTTTTCTCAAGTAGGGAAATTTCAAGGCATGGGATAAATCTTTTAATGAAAATGCTAAGACTATCTAAATTAAAATGATAAAAAATCTGACAACGAATTTGTGTTCTGTGAGACAGAAGAAAATGACCATTGTTAGGAAGAGATATTTTAAATGAGGTTAAATGACAGCAAAGCAGTGTGTAAAGTCATACACTTTCACTCTCAAAAGAGGTCTACCACTGAATAATAATTACTATACAGGCGTGGTCATTTTGGATCATATAGGCACAATGGAAATCACCAGAGAGTCTTGTTCGTGCTTGGATATAATACGACTCTTACATAAATGTATGGTTAATACATAATAGTAAAGAAAAAAACCATACAGCAGCATTTCATATTCAATAATTTACAAGTTGTTTTGAGTCATTTCTTCTGTTTTGCCAGCTCCATATGTCTTTTTTGACACTTAAGTATCCAAAAAGACAGATTTAAAACACTGGTTTGGGAAAGTTCTTTTACATATGAAAAACTACAGTATTTTAAAACAAAATAACTTCTTTCCATTGATAGCTCAAAGAATTTCAACTGATTTGCCCAAAAGTTGCATTTCTGCATGTGAATATATACAATAACATTAGAGGACAAAAATAAACAGTGCTAACACTTCCCTTCATGAAGAAGAAACAAGTTTATTGTAGGTTGTTTAGCTGTTCACTTCAGCAACTGCAAGTATAAAGTACTTACCTTTCCAGAGAAGTTCTGCCTTTTGTCTTGATACCTTGTCCCCTACCAAGAAAACATTGCCCTGAAAAGACATTTGATTATTGATGAAAAAGTGTATTTTTTTACACTTAAACTTAGCTGTAAATTGAACTAAAATTTTGCATATGATAAATGAAAATGTTTAAGGCTATGGGTTATTACCATGTGACTTCTCAGGATAAAGAGTTCAGCAAATGCTTGATAAGGAAATGAGGAGTTAGGCATACGAGCACATAACTTCAACTCTGTTTTCTTGGAACTGGCAGAAGTGACTGGAAATTATCTGTAAGTGCTCCTGTCGGATTTATTATGTTCTTCTAGTGTCCTCCTACTGGAACTATGTTTTTCCAAAGTGAGGAACACGCTGTGGTGCAATTTGTAGTCCCAGCTTGAAAGCCACTTGTGCTTTCAGTTGGCCAATGGTTGTAAAGTGTTCTTGTAGGGAATGCCTCTACAACCTCATTCTGCCTGACCACTCTGTGTGTCCAGGGAAACATACAAATTGTTCTCAGTAAGTCTAAGTCATCTGCTAATGCTTATTTGCTAATGCCTTGGCAGTATATTCTCTCAAAACAATGGATAGCATTTTTGTATACCTGCCTTTCTCACATCAGGCATAAGTAAGAATAGCACAAGCATACAACCTTGTGGCGATCCCATAATTTCGTGTGTGTGTGTGCCTTTGTTTGCAGGTTTTTCTAAGGTATCCTATGTGTACTAAGAATGTTAGACTGTGGTGTAGTGCTCTGCTGACAGAATTGGTTTGGAAGGCACATGGAATAACAGAAGAGAAAAGCTCTTGTGGTGTTATAATGTGATATGAAATATATGACTCTCCTCTTCCTCGATTTTGAAAATGATCAAAAGACAGCTTAAAATACCTGACATACTTCTTCTTAGTGCAACTAAAGAGAATGTTTCATTTAACAAATAGAGGTGTCTTAAAATGAAGTAGAAGAGATTTTCAAGGAGCTGACTCATTGCCTTCATTCTGATTTTTTCTAGCTAAGTCAGAAAGTGCAATTTCAAAGGGAACCTCTGAAGAAGGTGAATGCCTTTTTTCATCACATTGTCTCTTCTCCTTCTTCTGACCTATTCCTGAGAACTTTGTGTCCCTAACTGAGAGCTCTCCTGTACATAAAGATGTCCCTTAGCAAGTCCTCAGCATCATGTGCTTGAGATATGTACCCACTCAAGTACTTCTTAGCTCTCTATTCAGACAGAAGGCTGGCATTCCCTCTGTGTGTCCTCTCTGATTGTTGACAGGGGAAAATAAAAAGCATGCAGCAAATGCACGTAGAAGAAGAGAGCAAAGGAGTTCAGGAAAGCTCAGTTCCTTTTGTGTTTACTTCTAGTAATTACAATGAATAAGGTGGGGTAAGCAAAAAGAAAGAGCAGGAGTAAGAAAAAGGTAAGAAAGCCATATCTAGAAGGGTAGAAACTTTTCAAAACCTGAGCTTCTGTCGTTTAATTTACAGATACAGAAGAAAATGCATGAGAAGAAGGGCATCTGGGATGGTGGTAAATTGCTGCTATAATTGTTAAACAGGATGAAATGTGTTGATTAAGTCAGTGTTGAAAGATTTTCAGGGCGTATACCTTTTGGCTATTCTGTGCACGTGAATTTGTTTATGATGCTGGCATCTGCCTGAAGAGGAATTTTGTCTTCATAGTTACAGCTTTTAGTTTTATTCTTCCCAATGAGAAGTTCTGCAGTATAAGATAACTGTTAAATGGGCCATGCAGATACAGAAAATGGACCAATTATGTTTTCTGCAATGAAAGAAACCTGTTAGAAGCTATCAAGCACTAAGAAAGGCAGTGGCAACATTATTTTGTTTTGTTTTGTTTTTTGGTGAGGAGGTGGCGAGTTGTAGGTTGCATGTCTGCTCATTCCTCTGAGAGGCTGATGAAGTTGATGAAATCATGAATGGAATGGAGAGCACATGAACAGAGAATTGGATACTATCCTTTCCAGTCCAATAACTACAGATCCTCAAACTACAGCTGTAGGCATTAAATTAAAAGGAAAAAAAGGGCCATATTTCTTTAAAATGAACATAATTATGTATAAGACATAGATTCAAAAAGCCGAGATCATAGTGGAGATGAAAATAGGCTTATACTTTCTCTGTTCTTATACTCTCTCTGAAGTGACTGATTTGGCCATGGTGGAGGCAGGGCACTGCTGGACAGTTTCATTGAAATCAGTACAAATTCTCTATCTAAAAAGAAAAATATTAATTCCTATTGAGAGGAAAAAATAAAAAAAAAAACCCCGCAGGCAAACTTCATCCTTTCTAATGGATCAATTTTAAATAACCTGAAAACATTTCCTGGACTTGTATGAATATCCTAAAATTATTATCTGAGATTGTGCACAGCACCTGTTTTTTGAAAATGGTCAGAATCACTAAGGAGAAAACTAATTTAACTGAAACGTTAGTATTTACTAGAATTGACTGTATCTTAATTTTTAGAGAACAAATTGTGTACAGATGAACATCTGTACAAAACTTAATTAAAACACAACTTAGTCCAAGTAAATGCAAAACAGGTTTGTCTGTGCACCTGTGGTATTTGTAGAGTTTTGGTTTTATGAATAAGTGAGGGAAGAATGTTTGTATCTTATAAATTTTTTGCAAGAAATACTCCAGCAGGAAAAATCACAGATGTAACTGCTAGTCTAAAGTTTCTAACAAATTACTCTGACAGCCCCATGTGAGTTTTGTAATTGAAAATATCTATTGCGCTGAAATTTAATGGGAGTGCCCATGTTTTAGTTGTTTGGGTTATTCGCTTGTCTTGGAATAAAATTTTTTTCATTTTTATTTTGCATTTCTGTACTTTTTCCTTTCATTTTGGGGATCACAATTTAAAATATCTCCTTCAAATGCATTTTGTCCATGTCCTGCTCCTCTGTTACTCCAAATATAAAGTAGGCTTCACCCTTGCATTTCTATATTGCTGTCAAATATAATTCCATGTAGCAAGAAACCTTCCTGAAAGGATTTGTCTTGGAAGCTCTATACTATGTTAATCTGAAGGAAGCAGTAGTCTAAATAGAATAATCCTAGTGTTAGCAAAGCTTATGCATTCTTGGCAGAAATAAAGAGAGGGGAAAGAAAGATATCTCACTGCTCTGCAGGATAATCTCAGCTGTCTGAATCTCTTGATATTCTAAATCTCTCTCCTATCCTGTCTTCACATTCCACTATGGAAATCTTCTTTAGTAGCTAAATACCTAGATTAAGAGTTTGTGCAGTAGCCACAGCCCTGCTTGTAAATCTCTGTCTGAAGTTTGAGCCCACTTTACACTGCTGTTTCAGTGCTGACTATTCATTTGCAATTTTATTCACTGCTATTAAAAATTGTAGCATGTGTCTGCTGCTCTTTCTGGAATACCTAATAAAGTGAGCAGAAACACTGATTTCCCTGGGTTGTGCAGGATTCCAGGCTTCCCTATATGCATGTAGGGAGAATGCCTCTCCTCTCACCTCTTTGTCAGAAACTCTTTGATCCCAGTGTGGATCCTGAGTGGTTTCAGCTGGCATTAAAGAAATTATCAAAAGTGTAACTGTGAAAGACTAATATGGAAATAAAATTTAGAGGAATAGTTAAGCTGATACTTGAAATATACATAAGCAAAGGGTAGATAGACATACCACTGGCATTTTAGCTGATCTCTCTTTGCAGTTGAAAATAGTATTAAAAGTTCACTAAACAGCAGCTGCTGTTCTGGTCCAAAAGTACCTTTTGTGTTCCTTAGTATAGTGAGTTGTTCAAGTGCATCCATAACCTGCTATAGTTAGATGTCCGGTGTGAAATGTGAAAATTGCCATTTCTTAACACCATCTCTACAAAATACTGAATTTCAAAGTTAATCTCAATGGCACTTAATCACTATCAATAAAGGTTTTGTATGCCTGCTTGTTGCCTTCAGTAACATTTGTGCGATGATGTTTCCCGGAATGTCATTATTCGTCCTCTAAGGGAAAATTAGCAAATTGTTTTCTTTCAGGATATGAAAGAAGCAAGAGTCTATTTCCTTTCCACCTTTTCAAGGCTGGTGGGAGTAAACAGTAGTAACAGACATTTGTATGTTACAGACATTTATATGCTAGCTCAGGAGAGCTGACAATGTGAGGCATCAAGTACACATTCGTATAATATTTGCCTGGAAAAGAGAAATATCACACTTCTTTGCTATACTGTACTGAAGTAGAGTTAATGTCTGATATGTGTTAGAGAATATTTTAATAGGAAGCTTTTCAATTGAGGTATTATTGTACAACTGTTGGGCCAAATCCTCAAAGACTACTTGTTTCCATGGGTTTAATACCACTGTAAAGCCTGGCAGGATGTCATGTCAATATTAACTAGCTCTAAGGACTTCTTTTAGCATCACTTGCATCTGAGTACTGCTTTACAATTAATTTTCTGTTGTAATTTACTCATAGAAAGGGAAAACGTCCTCTCTGTAGACCATGTGCTGTGATCAGCAGTGTCTTTTGACATGGCATATATGTCTGTATACTTGACTGGTTATTTACCTAGATTGCATGTGCTTTTATGCTTACATAAACAAATGCAGCAAAGCGAGTGATTTAAAATTGTTTCATTTTTTTATATACTGAAAATGAAATAAATTTTACTTTGGGAAATGTATATTAATATTTTTAATTAAAATTGTTTTAATATCTTTAAAAGCTGTTTAGCCTCTTGAAGAAAAGGTATTTTGGAAGCCTTTCCAACATGTGCCCTTGTTTAAAAAGCTGTTTTGCTGAAAAGCTTGGCTGTCACATAACACAAACTCCCCTTTTACAACATGCCTCTTGCTGTTAGGCAGATTGTTTGGCAGTTGTAAACCTCTTTTGTCGAGTGGGTGTTCTGGGTACAAGCCAGGCTCTACTCTAATTTCTGTCCAGGTTCTGAAAGGCAAAACAAAACTTCTCACATGCACTTCTGTTACAGTATCTCCTGGGTTTTGCCTTTTGTTTGCTTGTGTCTTGTTTTGGTTTTTTTTAAGTTTGTTTTTAAGAATTATTTTTCACATTTTTTTTGCCTTTTTTAAAGAAAATGAGATAGGTATTATGTATAAGCACCATATTTGTCATCAGCATCTGGAAAAATACCCTTTTCTGTTGTATGCTAGGCATACTGTAGTAAAAAATGAAAATAAATATATTGATCTCCATGTTCTTGGGACTGTGCAGCTGGATACAACTCTGCTTTCTTAAAAGCAAAGAGAAATTAGGAGAAAAGTGAACTGAGTCCCACATTTTTTACAAGAGGTAGGTATGTGGATCCTCATTTTGTTGCAAACAACTCATCGCAAGCCAATCTCAGTAGTCTCTATGGTTTACAAGCCCATTGTGAATTTGTTACTTTTAAGAAATTTCAGATGAGGTTTTGGATGATAACTGTGTCTGATTTGTTTGGTGATGCTGTTATGCTACCACACATTATATCATATTTATAGAAAAAAACCCTTCTTCTTGGGGAATAATAATTTTGGTGCAATTCTAAAAATCTAACTGAAAGATTTACAGTATTGTTCTTCCTCCATCCCTGTTGAAGACTTGCTCATGAATGCTATTATTCAGCATAAGAAATAAATCTAGTTTACCTTTGAGCATTCTTTCTCTGTAGAACAGATCAGGAGCTGTGTCATTTGTTACTTGAAGTATTATACTGCTTTATATTATATTATGTTGTATTATATTATATATAGTAATATATATTTATTATTGCATATTATAATTGCCTAGATTGGAAAAGACATTAAGATCATAAAGTCCAATCATTAACTTCTTAACGCTGACAAGCTTGACGCATTAAATTCATCTTGTTTTCCTGTAGTGATCACTGTGATGAACAAAGTAGTCTTTATCTGTGAACTTGATTTGATCCAAAAGCACATAAAGCCAGCTTTCTTGCTGATATGCAGGTGTATGACATCATCTCCTAGAAGTGGTAGCCTGTTGCTTTTATTTCTGAAGGTCAGTATCACATTTTACCTTCCATGACATGCATTTTAGAGAGAGCAGGTTGAAGGAAATGTTTGTCTTTTCTGCTATGTGCTCTAGCCATAGGCCTTTGAAGATGGCAGCCAAGGGTGTATTTTCCTCCTGTTTCTCTAATCAATATGGAGTGGGAGACAGCCTCCTCAGTGCTAAATTTCTTTCAAATGGTTGTTCTGATGGAACTGGAGTTTGCTGTAGAGAGGTAATTTCCTAGAGTATTGTTGAAATGAAACAGCTGAACACATGAATAGTTCCTTCACGTTAATTTTATGAGACAGGGAAATCCTTTGAGGATAATTTGTTCTGGAGCAAGCAAGGATGGGCTACTTTAGTGTAACACAGCTTTAATGTTCTCTGTGCCACCTGAACAACAAGGAGGAAGAGAGTCTAGTGCTGAAGGGCTCTACGGGCTGGCTGGTGCCACTTTTTTGTATTTTGAGCTTCAAGACTCTAAATTTAACTCAGATAGTTGAAGCATCCCCTTAGATCCCCTTATCATTCTAGGAGATGAGCAAGGAAATTCAAATATCTCTGCATGCCCATAACTCCATTACAATTTAGAAAAAAAAATCATAGAATCATTTAGATTGGAAAGGGCCTCCAGGACCATCAAGTCCAACCTTCATCCCAACATCTCCCTAGCCACTAGACCATAGCCTCAATACATCTACTCATTTTTTAAACACCTCCAGGGATGGTGACTCCACAACCTCCCTGAGCAGCCTGTTCGAGTGCCTGACCACACTCTCAGTAAAGAATTTCTTCCTGTTATCCAATATAAACCTCCCGTGACTTGAGGCCATTTCCCCTCATCCTTTCATTAGTAATTTGGGAGAAGAGATCAACACCAGCTTCACTACAACCTCCTTTAAGGTAGTTGTAGAGAGCAATAAGGTCTCCTCTTCTCTAGACTAAACAACCCCAGTTCCCTCAGTCACTCTTCATAAGCCATGTTTTCCAGACCTCTCACCAGACTCGTTGCCCTTCTCTGCATCCACTCCAGCAGCTCAATGTCCTTCTTATACTGTGGTGCCCAAAACTGGACACAGTACTCAAGGTGCGGTCTCATGAGTGCTGAGTACAGGGGCATGATCACTTCCTTACTCCTGCTGGTCACACTGTTTCTGATACAGGCCAGGATGCTGTTGGCCTTCCTGGCCACCTGGGCACACTGTTGGCTCATGTTCAGTTGGCTGTCAACCAACACCCCCAGGTCCTCTTCCGCCAGGCAGCTCTCCAGACACTCTTCCCCAAGCCTGTAGCACTGCATGGGGTTGTTGTGATCGAAGTGCAGGACCTGGCACTTGGCCTTGTTAAACCTCATACAATTGACCTCAGCCCATCACTCCAGCCTGTCCAGATACCTCTGCAGAGCCTTCCTACCCTCAAGCAGGTTGACATTCCCACTTAGTTTTGTGTCACCTGCAAATTTACTGAGGGTGCATTCGATCCCCTCATCCAGGTCATTGATAAAGATATTAAACAAGACTGGTCCCAAAACTGAGCCCTGAGGGACACCACTTGTGACTGGCTGCCAACTGGATTTAACCCCATTCACAACTCTCTGGGCTCGGTTTTTAACCCAGCAAAGAGTCCACCTGTCTAAGCCATGAGCCGCCAGCTTCTCCAGCAGAATGCTGTGAGAAAGGATGTCAAATGCCTTACTGAAGTCCAGGTAGACAACATCCACCGCTTTTCCCTCATCCACTAGGCAGGTCAACTGGTCATAGAAAGAGATCAGGCTGGTTAAACAGGACTTGTCCTTCACGAACCCGTGCTGGCTGGGCCTGATCCCCCTATTGTCCTGCACTTGCCATGCTACAAGGATGACTGAAACTTTGTATTCAAGCAGAAAAAAAAAAGTTTTGCCTTAGCTTATTCTAGCTTCCTAGAATATTTTCTACTCCTTGATTGATAAGCACATGTAAACTGGTATGCAAATGGAAACTGCACATCTGGAATAAAAAAATGGATTTGGGCATCCAACACAAATGTAGAGGTAACACAACGGTCTGGTTATTGCTCATTCAACATTACCTGCTCTTGTGATTATTTCAGATCTTTCTTCTTTGAAGCCCTTTTTGGAACACTAGGTTATCCCCAGCTGAGTATCAGTTCTGTTCACACTTGGAAAGGTAGTTTGGCTCTGGACCCATGTTTCTGTGATCTTTACTCATGTCCACGCTCAAGTTTACCTGAATGATTTTTTTTAAAAAGAACTCAAAAGTTGCATTTAAACCAGCTCTGCTTTTCAATGTTGTTGCAGTGGTTGCCATAAATAGGTCATCTTTCACTCCCAGTTGACATTTACAGCGTTTGAAATAGGATTATCCAGAAGTCCAGTTTCATATAGTAAGCAAGATAGAAACTGATACAAAAGGAATTGGATCTGCAAGAAGGGACTTCCATATTTCAGAGGAAAAAGAGTAGATAGAAGTGAGTATCTCTGAGTAAGTCAAAGGTTGTATGTGTGTGGCATTAAAAGAGGATCAGGGGACTAGATGATACTTGAAAATGGAATATTTTTCTAGGATACTCTGTTGCAAACAGCTATACTGTACTACCTGTGCATGAATTGTCACTGAGATTCATTCAGCCTCTCCACTAACAGAGATTGACTTACTCTAACTCAGTTTACTTTCAAGAGTAAACATGCAACAAGCAAGAAATACAGAACTCAGGATTTTAAAGTCCTCCCAATGGTACCACTACTGCCAAACTCCTTCACCATTATTCATGTCAATTTTTTTTCCCCCACAAATAATCTCATCGATACTGTTCAGTCTCATTTATTCAGATATTTAACAGATTTTGGTCTTCAGAGTGGATTTCTATGCAGCATTGTAATTCTTACTGCACTACTGATTTGGACTTTGTTCTCTTGATTTACTGGAAAAATACCCATAATTGCACTCATATTGTTGAAGAACAGGCACTGTGGTCTGTGTGATCCATGTTGTACAGCCATGGCTGTTTGGAGCAATGATTCCTTGAACAATTTTTATATAATGGCATTCAGCTAATTCCCCATTTCATATTGTCTTTCTAAATCAGGTGGGAATGTTGGAGAGTATGACCTGTTGAATACAGGTAATGTTTTCTATGGACATTGTTGAATCCTTTCAACTGGAAGCCTGATCTAACGTCTCGAACACTGGAGTGAGAGGCAAAAGATTATGTATCTGTTCACTGTTTTGTTGGAGAATTCTTGTGTAGGAAGGGAAAAAGGTATAAATCTGGTGAGGTACTTGTGACATAACACATTTGTGAAGTTGAAATGAACATTCAGTTGGCTAAACTTGGTCTGAATCTTTGACATTTTTAATTGAATACTTGCAGAGTTGACTTTACACACATTATTTTCATGTCTTCAAATGTCTTAACCTGTTTAGTGAGGGCATAAGATTGTTTTTGTTATATGAAATTTGGTAAGATTGACTGATATTAGTGGTGAACTTAAGTGTACGCTCAATTTCATTTGCTTTTCTTCAGCGAAGTTAGCAATTCTGAGCTCATATGTAAACCAAAACAAACAAAATAAAAAAACCCCAAACTTTTGATTTTGGGAACTATCTATAAGCAAAGAGCACTCTTGTATTCATCAGTAACCTACAACCGAAGCTGCTGACTAATAATCAGGTTTGCTGGTGTGTTGAATCATGATCGGAGGAAGGCAGCTTTTAATGAAGAATGTGCATTTTCATATGAAGTACTGATATGGTTATTGAGATGGTCTTCTCATGTGACAGGTCTGGAAAGAAGTTGTCTAGCCAGTTTGTCTCTCATAGGGAAAGAAGATGGTAGAAGCTGTACGTCTGCAGAGTCATCTTAGGGGAGATGACACAGGTGGTCATAGAATAGACTCGGAAGTGGAAGGCTTTAAGTCATACACATCTCCAAATCACAACACACATTTGAGGAAGAGCTTCTAAAGCCCTCTGGAAGAGTTGTGTGCAATCTTTGTGTCTTTCAGGTAGCAAAAATGCAGCCCATGCAAACTACATGCATTTTTAAAAGTACGTTTCTCAGTGCTCTGTCTAGTATAAGCTATTTTTACAACTGTGTGGTGGGTTTACCCTGACTGGATGCCCGGTGCCCCCCCCGAGTCCCTCTAGCACTCCCCCCCCACACCCCAAACCTTCGTCAGCAAGGCAAGCAGGGAGAGAGTAAGATGGAAAAGAAGAACCCGTGGGTTATGATAAGAAGCAGTTTTAATAAACAGCAGAGAAAGCAAGGTCGCGCACGCGTGAAGCAAAAGCAGCAAAGCCGTTACTCTCTACTTCCCATCCGCAGGCGGTGTCGGGCCTGTCCCGGGAAGCAGGGCTCCAGAACGCGTACCGGTTGCTCAGAGGACAAACGTCTTTCCCCGAATCCCCCCCGTCCTCCTCCCTTTATAGTTGAGCTGACATCATATGGTATGGAATATCCTATTGGTCAGCTTGGGTCGGCTGTCCGGGTTGTATTCCCTCCCAGATCTTGCCCACCCCCCCCACCTTTGGTGCTGTGTGAGCACTGATAGTCATAACAAGGGTGTGTGTTATCAACACTTTCTGGGTCCTAGTACTGCAGCATGAAGGCTGTATGGGGAAAATCAGCTCAGACAGACCCACTACAAACTGTTTGCAGATGTTCAGTTCAGGCTTCCTCCAGAGAATTGTTCACTTAGTATTCTGGAACTGATGCAAGGGAAACTTAGATCATTTTAAATTGTCCCAAGTTTGTATATATAATCTGTAATAAAACTGAGAAAAAGGAGGAAAGAGGGATGTCATTTGGCAAACTGAAAAGTGGTTTGTTTTCTAATCTATAATTTTAGGAGTGTATACAGTTTGGTTTTCATTATTATTATTACTAGGGTATTTTAAAACAAAGGACCATACTCGTTTTCGGGAGAGGGGGCAGTGAAATCTGTTGTGTAACCAATTAACTTGGCTATTTGCAGACCTTGTGGAATTCTTTTGGGAAAGCATTAATGTATGAAGTAGTGCTTTTTAGAATGTGTTGTCATGGCTCTTTTAAAAGAGTTTTCTACAACTCTTAATAACCGTGGGCTCAAAATCAATTTAAAAATCGTTTTTGCATTGTCAATGTAGCATCTCTGAAACCTGTTGGAGTTCCTTGCTAGAACTTCACTTCCTATCCAAGCAGGTGGATACAGAATATTTGGTTGATATCACAAAATCAGAATCACAGAGTGGCTGAGGTTGGAATGGACCTCTGAAGGTCACCTTGTCCAGCTCCTCTGTTACCTAGAGCTGGTTGCTCAGGACTGTGTCCAGATGGCTTTTGAATTATCTCCACGGAAGGAGACTCCACAACCACCCTGGGCAACCTGTGCCACTGCTCAGTCACTCTCACAGTAAAAAATGTCTCCTTATATTCAGAGGGATACTTACATGTTTCAGTTTGTGCCTATTGCCTCTTGTCCTGTAACTGGCCACTACTAAAAAGAGCATGGCTCCATCCTCTTTGCACCCTTCCTTTAGATATTTATATACACTGATGAGATCCCTCTTGAATCTTCTCTTCTCCAGGCTGAATAGTCCCAGCTCCCTCAGCCTTTCCTCATAGGACAAATGCTCCAGTCCCTTCGTCGTCTTAGTGGCCCTTCATTGGACTCTCTCCAGTATGTCCATGTCTCTCTGGTACTAGAGAGCTCAGAACTGGACACGGAACTCCAGGCATGGCCTCATCAGAACTGAGTAGAGGTATATCCTCTTTCATATTCAGATATCATTTGACAAAATCCTTCACTAGTGAGTATTTGAATATTAAAGAAGACATATCCTTGAATAGCCAGGTGGTTAACTGAAAAATAATTACAATGACCACATTAAATGTCCCATTTTCACAGCATAACAACATCACCCATAGAGCCATAGAGTTTTCTGGGGACTCTGCAGGTGCAGACAGCTCTGTAGATTTAGCAATGATCTGGAAAAGGAGTATGTATCATTACATAAGAAAGTATGTTGACTGTACTAAGTTATTTCAGCTGGGGGCAGATATAAAGAACTGGAAAAACACTGTATGAAACTGAAACATAGAACAATAAAATAGCAAATTATGTTAAGTATGGGTAAATGTGAAGTGACATTTTATGAGAGAAAGGAGGTTTCTTGGGAGAGAGCCTTAATTTTGTAAGTGAAGGAGCATCACCTAGGAATAATAACTGAAATAGGAGGTTTAACAGAAATGGTAATGGCTAGTAGCAGTCAAAAATTATGAAAATTGTTAGGAGAATAATAGAGAGCATTACTATGGCCCTGTGTAAATCTATGGTGCCTGTTATTTTGATAGATATGCAGAGTGCTATCTAACTGATCTCAGAAAATGAAAAAAAGCAGCAACTGAAAAAGCTTCAGGGAAGGGTGGCAAGGATACTCAAAAGTATGGATGGCTTCCATCCCAGGAAGAATGACCAGCATAAATCTATGGCAGTTACAAAGGGAAGATGTATAGAAAAGGGTTTTTCTTTTCCTACCCAGTATGAGAACTAGGGGGCACCAGATAAAACTAGCCCATGGCACAACAAATCAAAGGAGATTGTTCTTCACTCAGTGTGTAGTGGAGCTATGAATTTCATTGTTACAAGCTGCTGTGGATGCTAAAATTTTGGATAGACAGTAAGATAACTGGATATCTTGTGGGAAGATAAGTCCAGTAGAAGCTATCAAAAAAACCCCTGTAGAAGTGCCATTTTTGGCCAAGGAGGTTCTTTTGGTGCAAATTGTTGGAATCAGTGACAGTATTGTAGAGAAAAGCCGTGTTTTTACATTCTTCTAGCCACATGCAGTGGTGGAGAGAAGGTAGGGGTTAATGGAAGTGTGATTTCACAGAGTACAGTTGTCGTCATTATTTTGTTGCCCTTTGTATATTGTATAAGCCAAAGTAACAGTGATATCTACTCATCATTTTCCTGAGAACTATTGGGTAAAATTAATACTTGCCAAGATTTGAACTTCATGGAAATTAACTTTAAGCTGAAGTCTCCATAGAAGCTAGATGAAACAGCAGCTGTTTTTTAGAGAAAGTTTATCTGTACAGCTAAGGTGTTTTGTAGCTGCTGGGAAACTAGTCTTCACTGCTTTACCTCTGCAAGACCAGACTGTCAGCAGCTGAAAGTCTATAGTCACAGCTCCAGAGGTTCCTGCAACTACATAGGAGTTTATTTGTGTTAAGCATGGGAATATTTGGGACAGGAAGAGTGAAAAAGAGGGAAATAAATGTATTGATTTCAGTGTGGTAATAGAACTGAAGCAGTAATTTTAATGTCCTGGCACTAGCTGTCTGCATCAGGAGTAATATTCTTCCATGATTAATTTGTTTCTAATTGTTGTGATATTAATAATCTTAAAAGTGAATTTAAAGAAAGGCAGGCAGGATCTGGGGAATGTGTATTGTTAGTTTTTTATGCAGAATTTTATTTTTTTATTTTTTTTTAAAAAGAGAACAAGTCTTTCCAGACTGAGGTATGAAGCCAATAGCAGGAAAAGTTTACTTCTGAGTTTGAAACAAGAATCAGTAATGGAAATGGGGCATCCTGTATCTTTTGCTATAACTTTTCACAAGGGCCATCAAACTAAAAATACTGTGTGTTATACGTAAGATGTATAAGCACTCATAACCACTCATTGATCCCCAGATATCCAAGAGACCCCTTGAAAACATACGTGGTTGGACATTATACTTCAGGGAGTAAAGGATTTTATCTTGAAAACACAGATATTGTTCCTTTCAACATATTACCTATCTTTCTGTAAATAAAAGCATAAATTAAAAGTTTATTTTTTGCAGTATCCAAACTGAAAGAAATACATGAAGTATAAGGAAAAACCACACAGACAACAACCTTTTCTGAAAAAAACTTAATGTTAGTCTCACATTTTGTCCAATCCACTTAGGTATGAACACTAATTGAAATAGTATGACCTCTTTTTCAGGATGTCAGATTACCCGGTTACACTTTCTGGACTTAAAATCAATTGATTTTTCTACTACCATTATAGCCAAGGAACTTTGCTATACTTGCATCCTTTTTAGCACTGAGAAAGATGAATAATGTTCATAGACTAAATTATATTAAACAAGAACAAGCAGTCACTTTGATAAATTGAACATGATATATGCCTATCACTGGTCACCTGAATAAAAATCTGAATGGAGAATTGCACTTTATAGAATCACAGAATGGTCTGGGTTGGAAGGGACCTTAAAGATCATCTAGTTCCAACCCCCTTGCCATGGACAGGGACTCCTCCCTTTAGACCAGGCTGCGCAAGGCCCCATCCAACCCGGCCTTGAAGACTTCCAGGGATGGAGCATCCACAACCCTCCTGGGCAACCTGTTCCAGTGACTCACCACCCTCATAGTGAAGAACTTCTTCCTTACATCTAATCTAAATCTCTGCTTTGCCAGTTTAAAGCCATTACTCTGTTCTATCACTACAAGCCCTTGTAAAAAGAGACCCTTCCCATATTTTTTTGTAGGCCACCTTCAGGTACTGGAAGGCTCCAATGAGGTCTCCACAAAGTCTTCTCCTCTCCATACTGAACACCCCCAACACTCTTAGCCTGCCCTCATAGGAGACATGTTCTAGTCCCCTGATCATCGACCTGCTCCAACATATCTATGTCTCTCTTGCACTGGGGGCTCCAGAGCTGGATGTAGTAATCCAGATGGAGTCTCACAAGAGCAGAGTAGTGCGGGAGAATCACCTCCCTCAACCTGCTGGCCGTGCTTCTTTTGATGCAGCCCAGAATATGTTTGGGTTTCTGGCCTGCACTCACACATTGCTGGCTCATGTTGAGCTTTTCATCAACCAACACCCCCAGGTCTTTCTCCTCAGGGCTGCTCATTGTCCAGCCTGTATCTTTGCTTAGGATTTCCCTGACAGGTGCAGGATATTGCACTTGGTCTTGTTGAACTTCCTGAGGTTAGCATGGACCCCACCTCTCAAGCCTGTCAAGGTCTCTCTGGATGGCATCCCTTCCCTCCAGTGTGTTGACCACAGCAACAAGCTTGGTGTCATCCACAAACTTGCTGAAGGTGCACTCGATCCCACTGTCCATGTCACTGGCAAAGTTGTTAAATAGAGCTGGTCCCGGTACCAATCCCTGAGGAACACCATTCATCATTGGTCTCCATTTGGACATCGAGCCGTTGATCACGACTCTTTGAGTGTAACCATCCAGCCAATTTGTTATCCACTGAGTGGTCCATCCATCAAATCCATGTCTCTCCAATTTAGAGACCAGGATGTCATGCAGGACAGTATTGAAGACTTTGCTCAGGTCCAGCTAGATGATATCAGTTGCTCTTCCCTTATCCACTGATACTGTTACTCCATTGTAAAAGGCCACCAGATTTGTCAGGCATGATTTGCCCTTGGTGAAGCCATGTTGATTGCCAGCAATCACATTCTCATTTCCATGTGCCTTAGCAGAGCCTTCAGGAGGATCTGCTTCATGATCTTGCGGAGTATAGAGGTGAGACTGACCGGCTTGTAGTTGCCCTGGTCTTCCTTTTTTCCCTTTTTGAAAATGGGGGTGATGTTTTCCCTTTTTCAGTCAGCAGGCACTTCACCAGACCACCATGACTTTTCAAATATGATGGAGAGTATCCTTGCAACTTCATCCACCAGTTCCCTTAAGACCCACAGATGGATTTTGTCAGATTTCGTGGACTTATACACTTTCAGGTCCTTCAGATGTTCTCGAACCTGATCTTCACTTACGGTGGGTTGATCTTCTTTCACCCAGTCCTTTCCTTTGCCATCCACAACTTGAGTGGTGTGGCTAGAGCCTTTGCCAGTGAAGACTGAGGCAAAGAAGTCGCTGAGAACCTCAGCCTTCTCCATATCCCTCATGACCAGATCTCCTGTTTCTTTCTGGAGAGGGCCCACCTCTTCCCTAGTCTTCTAATATATCCTCTGTGTTATGCATCCTGTCTAACTGTTGGGCCTGTCTTAGGGAAGACAGGATGTGGTTCCAGTGATCAATCTTCCTCTCACACTCACTGACACACCTCAACCTACTCACATCCTTCCAGAGCTCTGTCACTAAGCGGAGGAGTTCCTCTACCTGGGCACACTTCCCACAGGTGTGCTCACTGCTTTCACCCTGTACTGGTGCAAGAGATGGGCAAACCCTGCGGCCTGACACCGGGGTGGCTGCGTGTTCTGACTGGAGCTCCATCTGGGAAGCTGCATCAGTCATGGTGGGTGCAGAGCTTAGAAAGGTCATGGCTTTCTGCTGTGTGGAAGCCATCCCTCCCTGGTCAGAGTGGGCAGAGCTTTCGGCGCCCTTCCTGCATCCCCTTCTGCACAAACTTCTGTGCCATGCTCTGGTGGTAGCACTCCCCAAAGGCCTCTGTTATTGAGGTGGTTGCTGTTGCCCTGGCGACATCCAGGCCAAAACAAACCCCCCATAATTCAGGAGGAAGCAGTTAGCGACCTTCTACACCATCGAGATACTCACAAATCTATGGGGCCAGATGGGATTCACCTGAGAGTGTTAAGAGAGCTGACAGAGGTGTTCACAAGCTACTTTCCATAATTTTTCAGCAGTCCTGGCTGACCAGGGAGGTCCCAGTAGATGGAAAGTTAGCCAATGTGACACCCATCTACAAGAAGGGTGGAAAGGAGAATCCCGGGAACTACAGGCCTGTCAGTCTGACTTCGGTACTGGGAATGATTATGGAAGAGTCCTTCCTAAGAGTACTCACATGGCACATACAGGACAACCAGGGGATCAGGCTCAGCCAGCATGGGTTCATGAAAGGCAGGTCCTGCTTGACAAACCTGATCTCCTTCTATGACTATGTGACCTGCCTGGTGGATGAGGGAAATGCTGTGGATGTAGTCTGCCTGGACTTTAGTAAAGCCTTTGACACTGTCTCTTAACAGCATGCTGTTGAACAAACTGGCATCTCATGGCTTAGACACATGTACTCTTTGCTGGGTTAAAAACTGGATGGATGACTGGGCCCAGAGAGTTGTGGTGAATGGAGATAAATCAAGCTCATGGCCAGTCACAAGTGGTGTTCCCCAGATATCAGTTTTGGGGCTGGTCTTGTTTAACATCTTCATCAATGATCTTGATGAAGGGATCAAGTGCACCCTCAGTAAGTTTGCAGATGATACTGAATTGAGTGTTGATCTGCTCGAGGGTAGGAAGATGCTGCAGAGAGGTCTAGACAGACTGGATCAATGGACCAAGGTCAATTGTATGAGGTTTAACAAAGCCAAGAGCCAGGTCCAGCACTTTGGTCACAACAACACTGGCAATGCTCCAGGCTTGGGAAAGCATGGCTGGAGGGCTGTCTGGCAGAAAAGGACCTGTGGGTGCTGGTAGACAGCTGGCTGAACNGTTCAGTTTTGGGTGCTGCAGTATAAGAGAGACACTGAGGTACTGGAGAAGGTCCAGAGAAGGGCAGTCAAGTTGGTGAAGGGCTCTGGAGAACATGTTTTATGAGCAGCAGCTGAGAGAACTGCGACTGTTTAGTCTGGAGAAGAGAAGGCTGAGGGGAGACCTTATTGCTCTTTACAACTACCTGAAAGGAGGATGTAGAGAGGTAGGTGTTGGTCTCTTCTCCCAAGTAACTAGCAATGAAAGGAAATGACCTCAAGTTGTGCCAGGGGAGATTTAGGTTGGATATTAGGAAGAAGTTCTTTACTGAAAGAGTGGTTAGACATTGGAACAGGCTGCCCAAGGGAAGTGATGGTGTAGCTATCCCTGGAGGTGTTAAAAAAATGTGTAGACATGGCACTTCAGGACATGGTTTAGTGGTCATGGTAGTGTTGGGTTGACAACTGGATTTGATGATCTTAGAGGTCTATTCCAACCTTAATGATTCTATGATTCTATGATCCTTTCCTGCCACAGCTTCCGGCTCCTAGCAGGTCTGTCTACTCCCCTAGTATGAGGAAAACTTCTGGGAAACCCCTCTATGCCAAAATCTATCACTCCACTGCAGGCCAGTCCATCTCTGGAGTGGCTCCCCTCTCAATATGAGAAGAAAAAACAATAAAAGTTTGTGAACTGATCCACTTCTTCTATCTGAGTTGGGTGAGGCATTGGAAAAGATGTTGAATAAGTTGTAGTAGAGCCACACACCTACTATAAGGCAAAGACTAGCCTGCTCTTGAGAGGAAACATACAGCGCTGACATATGGTGATAATCAGTGGACTGGTAACATTGATAAAGGCATGAGAAAGACAACATGGAGAAAGCAGCAGAGATTTTAAAATCTTCTCTAAGAGCAAACAACTTTCTTTCAACTTTCTGCACCTGGTCCCTCCAGAAAATGTGCTTTTTTTTTCAGGTGCCTAGCGTACCTTTCTTTTTTTTGGGGGGGGGAGGGGGGGTCCAGATATAGAAAAGGGGTATCAAGACAGTTCAACTATTCACCAGCAAGGCACAGCTGTCAGTCTGGGAAAAAAACACCTAGTGTATTTTTTAACATCTCATTGCAATATATGTCTCATTCCAGATAAAGGTTGCATATTTAGTGCAGTTTACTTTCATTCCCTTTACCTATTTTAGTTTTTTGCCTTGTTGTCTTCCATATGTATTTCTCATTTAGCTAAAGTTAAGTGGGATTTCACTGATGTCTGTCTGCTACTTTACATTCTGGTTTTGTAGTTGATTATTTTGCAGCTGACATATATTTGATGGCAATATCTGCATTTGTAGAAATCTGTGGGACAAATCTTCCCCATCCCAAAATATGCTCAGTTTGAGAGAGAAGTTGTCCATAACTGTCTAGCTTTCAGGTACTGATGAAGCCTTAGGATAACTTAAAGTACGTGAGAGACCTGAAAAATTAAAAAAGCCATTGAGAGTCCATAAGCACTCAGAATTGAGTACTGTGTCCAGTTTTGGGCACCACAGTATAAGGAGGACATTGAGCTGCTGGAGCGGGTACAGAGAAGGGTAACAAGGCTGGTGAGAGGTCTGGAAAACATGACTTATGAAGAGCAGCTGAGGGAGCTGGGGTTGTCCAGTCTAGAGAAGACTGAGAGGAGACCTTATTGCTCTCTACAACTACTTAAAGGAGGTTGTAGTGAGGCTGGTGTTGATCTCTTCTCCCAAATTACTAATGAAAGAATGAGGGGAAATGGCCTCAAGTCAGAGAAAGTTTATATTGGATAACAGGAAGAAATTCTTTACTGAGAGTGTGGTCAGGCACTTGAACAGGCTGCCCAGGGAAGTGATGGAGTCACCATCCCTGGAGGTGTTTAAAAAAATGAGTAGATGTATTACTTGAGGCTATGGTCTAATGGCTAGGGAGATGTTGGGATGAAGGTTGGACTTGATGATCCTGGAGGTCCTTTCCAACCATAGTGATTCTATGATTCTATGATTCTAATCCCTGGGAGTGAACAGACATGAGTTTCTCGGTGTTCTCGGTAATGGATTCTTGTGGGTTGAGTGCTGGGAGAATATGAATGTCAGTTCTCTGATCAGAAAATTTTTCAGATGTCTTGGTGGACAAGAACTGAAATCTGTTAGAAATTTCAAGATAATGGTACTGATACTGAAGCCTTACTCTCTGTTATATTTTGAATAATAAGATTTAAACACTAAATAGGTTTTCAGAGCAGGGGATACTTTTTTTTGGTCTTCTTTTTTCTCACAAAAAAAATGTTTATAAATGCTTTTATATTTGCTGTAGGCACTAGCTTATGTAAAATGAACACAGGGCTTGAATGAGGGCAAAATTTTAAGGCAGTACAGGAAGTCACAGCTTCTGACGTTTGGACAGTAAAATTGTTTCATTGAACTGTTGTAATTATAGGGAAGGGTAAATGTATTTATCCCATGTATGGCATCTTCAGGTAAAAGGATCAATTGTGTACCATATAGTTGAACAAGTGTTTCAAGGACATAATGTGGAAAAACAAACTAATCTTAACTCCCGAGGAAGTAAAAGGCATGCCAGAGATTTATAGCAGATCAATCAAGATTTTGTCATTAGGGTGATAACCACTGTAGTGGGTCTGTCT